>MCFE01000374.1:0-84823 GCA_002104905.1 Basidiobolus meristosporus CBS 931.73 | reverse complement strand
TGGCATATTGACTCTGGAGCATCACAGCATATTTGTGGTATAAAGGATTGGTGCAGCAACTTAAAGACTATTCCCATAAGAAAGGTTTATTTGGGAGATAACTCTGCATTGGAAGCTACTGCCAGTGGGTCTATACAACTAATATGAGTGATAACTCAGGGGCAACAACAGCAAAACTGACTGATGTACTCTATGTACCTGGAATAGCTAAAAACCTACTCTCAGTCAGTAAAGCAACTACTCAGGGACTGAAATTTGTCTTTACTAAGCTGAGCTGCTCAATATTGAGTGAAAATGGACAAAAATTAGCTTTAGGAATCAGAGACCACAATATATACAAGTTACAATGCAAGATCATTGTACCTGAGTATGTCAGCATTGCTGAAACTGATGAAACCAACTGGGAAACGTGGTATAGGAGGCTAGGACACATTGGGGAACAGAAAATGAGCCAATTGGTGAAAAATCAGCTTTTTTGGGCCTAAAGTACTCAATTCCAATCAAATTGAATGTTTGTAAGGGATGTTTATATGGCAAACAAGCTAGGCAACGTTTCAAGAGCTCAGAAGGCATCAATATCACCAAAATATTGGCTATTGTACACTCAGACATATGTGGCCCCATGAGAACACTGTCCTTTGGAGCCAAGAGATACTTTATGACGTTTATTGATGACAAGAGAAGATATACATGGGTGTACTTCCTCAAAACAAAGGATGAAGCTTTAGAGATGTTTAGGCACTTCAAGAACATGGCAGAAACACAAACTGGATGTAAATTGAAGGTACTACAAAGTGACAATGGAGGAGAATACTGCTCAAAGGAGTTTGCAAAATACTGCTTGTCTACTGGTATACTTCAACAGACCACCGTTCCTCATACTCCACGCAGAATGTGCAAATAGAACAATAGTAGAGATGGGAAGATCTATGCTACATGATAAGGGAATGGACTACAAGTCTTGGGCTGAATACATTGCTGCCGCTGTAAGAACGGATGCCCAACAACAGCACTACGTGATTCTACACTCTTTGAAGCATATACAGGCAAAAACCCAGATCTCCAGCACCTCAAGATCTTTGGGAGTAATGTTTTTTATCACATCCCTGACAAAAAATGCTCAAAGTTGGAACCAAAGAGTAGGAAAGGGATCTTTCTTGGGTATTGTGAAGATACTAAAGGGTATAGAGTGTATGATGGCAAAATTCAGAAGCTGATCAAGAGCAGGGACGTTGTATTTGAGGAGAATTCAGATCAGAAAGCCACAGAAATCATTGGTCAGCTGCCTGATAATGCAATCAACACTAATGAAGAAGATACATACCAAATCCAGCCAGATATGGAAGATACTTCTACCAGTTCCAGATCAGAACAGATTATTCCAGTTAGGAGATCTACCAGAATAAGAAATGCCCCTGGATCCTGGTGGCAGACATCCAATGATCATGAAGAAGCTTATCTTGCCTTATGTGCCAAACCTCAGAATCTGGAACAGGCAATGCAAAGTCCAGATGCTACTAAGTGGCAACAAGCCATGCAGGAGGAGTACCAATAACTGATCAAGGCAAAAACGTGGGAACTGATAGATTTACCAAATGGGAGAAAGCCAATAGGATGTAGATGGGTCTACAAGTTCAAGATAACCTCAAATGGTGCTGTTGATAAGTACAAGGCTAGATTGGTAGCTAAAGGCTATTCCCAGATCCAGGGACTAGACTTTAAGGAAACATTTGCTTTGGTTGCCAACTTTAACTCTATTAGGACAGTTCTAGCCCTGGCAGCTGTACACAGTCTAGATCTACACCAAATGGTCGTCAAAACAGCCTTTCTAAATGGGGATTTGCATAAAACTATATATATGGAGCAACCACAAGGTTTTACCGATCCAAAAGGCCCCCATAAGGTGTGCAGACTTAGAAAAGTGTTGTACGGACTTAAGCAGGCACCCAAAGCATAGTAAAACAAGATTAACACCCATCTAGAGGAAATTGGGTTCTCTTGTAGCACTGCAGATCACAGTATATATGTGAAACAGCTCAAAAAGGGTGTGATCATCCTAGTTCTTTATGTGGACGACCTAATTATAGCTACAAGTGACCTTGAGGCACTTAAACAGACAAAATCAGATCTCTTCAGCAAGTTTGAGATGAAAGATCTTGGAAAATTGAGCTATTTTCTTGGAATTGAGGTCACATTTGACATACCTACGCAGAAAATTGTGCTGAATCAGTCTGAGTACATCAGGGACATTATTAGATGCTTCCAAATGGAAAACTACAAACCTGCAGCAACCCCTATGGACAATAACCTGAAGTTAAGCAAATCTCAGCCAGTTATAGATGAAAATGGCTCAAATATGGACCAAAACTTTCCCTGTTACAAGTCTTGGTATAAGAGTTGTAGAGGAATAGGGAACTAAAACTTGAACTGATTTTTATTGAGGTTCCAGCAGCTCCTTATATACATTTTACCAGATCAATTGCTGACTAATTGTATTTCCTAATGTAGGTTGTGGCTGATGACTCATTTGATTGCATCATCATCATCCAATAAGATCCTACTTAATATATCTATTTCTGTCTGATAAGGGTCTGCTGATTCATTTGCTGACTAATGCTACTGATTTCATAGATAATACTGATATACTGATAACCTAAATATATACTTATTGATTTGACTAAAAACTGATCTAAATTAAACATTCAAGCAGCAAATCATAACATTCTCCCCTACTAAAGTTGAGAGGGTTCTCCTGAATCTCTTTTCTTGTGATACCAATATCTTGATGGTTCAGTATTATCTGCAAGTCTTGCAACCTTGAGTCTGTCCCTATGCACTAAGTTTTCCCGGATATTGCCTGGTTTGTCCACCAGTTGGTAAGTTGCAAATGGACATTCTCTGATGATCTTGAATGGTCCTGTCCATTGTGGCTCAAACTTCTTCCGAGTGTTGTTTCTTAGCAATACAAAGTTCCCAACTGTCAATGCTTCTGGTGTTATAGTCTTATCAAATCTCTGCTTCATCTTTTCTGCACTTTGAAATACTTTGGTCTGTGCCTCTTGACGTCTTTGTTCCAGTTGCTGGTGTCTACCTGGCTGACTGAGTTCATCTTCTAGGGTGTCTGTAAGTTTTGGTTGTGTGAGATCTCCTGGAATCCTTGGTTCACATCCATAAACCAAGTAAAATGGTGATTGCTGGGTGGTGTTGTGTACTCTGACTCTGCATGCAAAGAGTGCTTGGTCTATATACTCATCCCATCCACTGACAACTCCATTTGCATACTTGGTCAGCATTTTTCCAAATAATCCATTAAACCGCTCAGTGATTCCATTAGTTCTGGGGTGATATGCCAAGGTTTTCAAGTGTCTGATCTGCTGCATTTCCAGGTAAGCCTCTAATGTCTTTGCCATAAAGTTTGCACCTCTACTAGATAAGATCTCCACAGGGCATCCAAACTTCATCAGGATCTCATGGTAAAAGAAACTTGCAACTTCTTGTTCACTGGCTACTGGTACAGCTTTAGCAACTGGCCATTTAGTGGCATGGTCAATTGCTACTAGGATCCATCGGTTGCATTTCCTAGTAGTTGGCAGTCTTCCAATAAAGTCAATTCCCCATCTCTCAAATGGTCTTACAGGCTCCAAAGGGAAGAGTTTGGCAATTCTTTGTGGCTGGCCTTGATTGATTTGGCAGTTTGGGCATGTTTTTACTAGCTTGTCAATGTCTTGTTTCATTCTGGGCCACCATGCTCTGGCTTTCACAAGGCTATAGGTTCCTTCAATCCCAAGATGTCCATATCCATTGTGTAGCTTATGTATTAAATCCAGGCAAGCAACATAAGGACAATAGGCAATAGGGCTTCCATCAACAATTTGGTAGAGTGTTTCATCCTGTACAACAAATTTGCTGGCTTCATCATGGATTATCTTCTTGATATCTTCATCCACCTCATTAGGAATGGCTTGGTCCTCCAAGTACTTTGGTAATAGGCTAGGCCAATCTGATTCATGCACCAAGTTGAGTTGTGCAACTTGATCTAATCTTGATAAGGCATCAGCAGCCATGTTGGTTTTTCCAGGGCAGTAGACAATCTCCAGGTCAAATTGCTGAATGTATTCACTCCATCTTGTCATTCTTTGAGAGAGTACCTTCTGAGTAAATATATACTTGAGGGAGGCATGATTGGTCTTCACAGTGCATTTGACTCCTTTGATATAGCATCTCCATGTCTTCAAACAGTGTATTATAGCAGGCATCTCCTTCTCATGGACTGGATAGTTTTGTTCTGCTGAGTTCAGTTTCTTGGATTCAAAGGCAACAGGGTAGTCCTTTCCCTTGTGTTCTTGGCTCAGCACTCCACCAATTGCATAATCAGAAGCATCTGTGCATAGAGTGAACTCTTTTCTGAAGTCTGGTATTCTTAAGCTTGGCAGCTTAGCAAGTTCATTCTTGAGCGTCTGGAAGGCAGTCTCACAAGCTATGTCCCACTTGTAGGTATTGTCTTTCTTGAGGATATCAGTTAAAGAGGCTGCAATACTTGCAAATGACTTGACAAATCTCCAATAATAGGAAACCATTCCAAGGAAGGATCTGAGTTCTGATATGATATGGGGCTGCTTCAAATTCTTGATTACTTCCACCTTTTTGGGGTCTAAGGTTACTCCTGTGCTAGTCACTATGTGTCCCAGATATTTTACGTGTTCCTTAAAGAATTCACACTTGAATAGCTTGCCATAAAGCTTGTTCTCTCTTAGCTTCTTCAAGACCTTTTCAATGTGCACCAAGTGATCCTCTTCTGTCTTGCTGTATATCAGTATATCATCTAGGTAGATTATGACAAACTTGTCAAAGTACTCCTGGAAGACAGTCTGCATCAGGGTCATGAAAGTTGCAGGGGCATTGGTGAGACCAAAACTCATGACTAAGTACTCGTAATGTCCATATCTGGTCCCAAATGCTGTCTTAGGAATATCTTCTGGTTTCACCCTAATATGGTTTTATCCTGACATGAGGTCAATCTTGCTGAAAATAGTGGCTCCATTAAGTTGGTCCAAAAGCTCATCAATCCATGGTATGGGGTACTTATTCTTGACAGTAACTGAGTTCAGGGCTCTGTAGTCAATGCACATCCTAAGTGTCCCTTCCTTCTTTTTCACAAAAAGCACTGGTGCTCCACAGGGTGACTTGCTGGGCCTGATGTATCCTTGCTCCAATAGCTGATCAATTTGTCTCTTCATTTCCTCCAATTCCAATGGACTCATTCTGTAAGGTGTCTTGCTCACTGGAGGGCTATCTCCTGTGTCAATGGCATGATCCACGTCTCTGACTGGTGGTTGGCTTACAAGCTCATCTGGAAACACATCTGAATATTTCTTCAAGAGAGTCTGGACCTGCTGGGGTGCTGGGGTAGAGGAATCCTCCTGCAATACCGCCATGAGGAACATCTTGGTACCTTTTCTAAGTGCACTACAGAACTGGGTCTTGCTAAGTTCACTTGTCTCACACACACTGGGACTGACCAAGTTGAAATCCAGCCTGGCAGGTAATAGCTCATAGGTCTTGTTGTCTTTTTGGATCTGAGTAGCATGGGTTCTCCAGTTCATTGATGGATTACAACAAAATAGCCAGGTTTTTCCAAGTACAAGGTCAAACTTGCAGTTCCCAAATATATAAGCCTGTAGGTCTTCTTCATAGTCATTGATCTTCATTCTTACTGGCTGGGTAATACGGTTGATTATGTGGGAGTTCCCATCAGCTGTGGAGACTGAAGTTGATTTGGTAGGTTCCGAGTTGATTCCAGCTTTCAAAGCAAATTGCTCTGACATGTACTCATGCAATGCTCCTGAGTCAATCATGATCTTGGCAGGTACTCCATTGATTACTCCATTCAAGTACAATAACTTCCCTGAGTTTGAAGTCATTTGGGACAAGTACTCTTCTGTCATATGGAAGGTGAGTTCCAAGTCTTCTTCAAGCTCATCTTCCACATTACTGTGTTCATGGGACTCAATATGGTTGAAGGTTCTTATTGGCTGGTGTCCACTTCTTCTCTGAGGGCAGTACTTTGCAATATGTCCCTGCTGATGGCAATTGAAGCAAAGTCCTCTCTTCTTGCATTCTTCTGAGGAGGGATTCTTCTGCATAGCGTCTATTTCCATTGGTACTGCTTCTGATTGTCTTCTTTCATAATGATTATAGCCTTTCTGATTAGTCACTGTAGGCTTCCCAACTCCAAACATAGCTGGGTCATAGTCAATGGCAATCTTGATGGCTTCTTCAATAGTCTGAGGTCTTTGGTATTTCACTTCCTTGCAAGTTCTTTCTTTCAACCCATCAATAAAGTATTCAACTTGATCCAAGGGGTCCATTCTTTCAATTTGTCCAAGTAGACATCTGTACTCATAGATGTATTCTTGCACCATTCCTTTCTGTCTGAGTGTCTTTAACTTCCTTCTTAGTAGTGTCTGCTGGTGTGGAGGTTCAAAAGCATCCTGAATTTCCGACACAAACTCATCCCAGGTAGAGATTGTAGCGCATCCCATCATAGTGGCCAACCTGGGCTTGTTGTGGTACCACTGTAAAGCTGCATCTGCCAGGTAAGAAGCTGCATAATGCAACTTGCTCTCTGGAGCAATTCCTTTAGCTTGAAAAGCTTCTTCAATCTGAAACAGCCAAGTTCCCAGGTTTTCATTGACTCTGCCATGGTACCGGTTGACCTTCACACTAAAGTTGCTCTTGACAGGGCTTTGCTGGCTCTGAGCCATGGTAGTCATTCTTTGTTGCTGTTGGCTGAGGATCCGGAGTAACTGTTGCAGTTGGGCCAGGACTTGCTGCATGGCATTCTTCCATTCTTGATTGTCCAACATCTTGAGGGTGGTTTCTTCTTTCTTCAGGAGGGAGGTTTCTGGTTATTGCTGCTACCAATGTTACAAGTCTTGGTATAAGAGTTGTAGAGGAATAGGGAGTTTAGCTAGTATTGTATTCACTAAAACTTGAACTGATTTTTATTGAGGTTCCAGCAGCTCCTTATATACATTTTACCAGATCAATTGCTGACTAATTATATTTCCTAATGTAGGTTGTGGCTGATGACTCATTTGATTGCATCATCATCACCCAATAAGATCCTACTTAATATATCTATTTCTGTCCGATAAGGGTCTGCTGATTCATTTGCTGACTAATGCTACTGATTTCATAGATAATACTGATATACTGATAACCTAAACATATACTAATTGATTTGACTAAAAACTGATCTAACTCAAACATTCAAGGGGCAGATCATAACATCCCTATCAATCAATGGTTGGTAGCCTAATGTACTTGATGGTGTATGGATGTCCACATATTGCAGTGGCAGTTGGAATAGTCAGTCAATTCATGCAGAATTATGGATCAGATCAAGTTGCAGCAGTTAAGCAAATTTTCAGATATCTACAAGGTACCATAAATATGGTACTGGAATACTCTGGAGCAGCTAATAGGCAAAAATTTGATGGTTATAGTGATTCAGATTGGGGTAGGGATCTGATTGACAGACGCTCTACCACAGGCTATATATTTCTCTATGCTGGTGCAGCTATTACTTGGAATTGCAAGAAACAACCAACTGTGGCACTATCTACAACTGAAGACAAATGTATGGCTGCATGTCAAGCAACTAAGGAGGCTGTATGGCTACAAAAATTATTCAAAGACTTAGGTTTTAACTCAGATGAACCAACATGTATTACAAGGATAATCAAAGTTGTATATCATTAGCTAGAAATCCTATCAATCATGCCAGAACTAAGCACATTGATATACAGCATCACTTTGTGAGGGAAGCTGTAGAAAATAACTTAGTAGAGTTAGTTTACTGCCCAACTGACAAAATGGTGGCAGACATATTGATAAAACCACTAGCTAGGCCACAGTTTGAGATCCTTAGAGAGAAATTGGGATTAAGAAATTATTTAGTAGAGGGGGAGTGTTGAAATATTGGACTATTGGGTATCATTCAGCAGCTAAAAATTTACTTAACAATTCTAGACTAGTCTTAGTCACTGTAGGACTCATTTACTGTCTTAACTTTGCCACTTTCTCCAGATATATGATCTTATGATTATTCCCCTAAAGTCAGGATCAAATTAACACTATTACCAAACATTATGTACTAACCTTGAAACTCTTACAGAATGCTCCTGAATACTGAGAAACCCTCCTTACTTAGTGTTACAGCTGTATTACTTCTACAAAGGTATAAATACTGAGCTTCTTTATGAATAAATAACAGTTCAACTATTATCACTATTTCTTGATAAGTTCCTTATATCCAAATCACTTCTTAAATTGCAACATATACCAGCAGAATATCAGCTAAAAATTGGATGAATTCCAAGTTTAAGATTTTTTATAGGGTTCATGCATCTACAGCTTTTGTGAAAAGAGTGTGTGATGTGATTTGAGTGGCTATACTGAAAACATAAAGCAGAACATGTAGATCTCTGCCACTACTGTATCCATTTGCTACTTCATCTTACTTGGCATGCTGAGAAAATTGATTGATTGATTCAAGCTATATATGGAACATTCAAGGTAATAGTGGGTAAGCAAATAAGGAGGGGTGTTTCTACAATCAAAAATATGAATTGCACAAGGGGAGGTAGAAAAGAAAAAACCATTTGGACAATTGGTATAGTGGCATTATACAGAACTAGCTGTAGGCTGCCATTCTGCCTTGAAAATGACATCAGAGACTTGCAATGAGTCCTTCAAAATACAGTCAGGTTTTTGCCATATAAGGCAATTGGATGTACTGGCTGGATGCAGTTCTTTATTGCTTCACACTATTTGTTGGACTGAATGAGCTTCTTCAGATGGGGTATTACTGGGATATATCTGCAGTGTGGGAAATGCTTTCCTCCTATGGTGGTGAGTTTCTGACAAGTTGGATACCTTGTAATGGTGACAAATTCTTATGTGAATGCCATGTAACTGCCAATGCATGTAGATATCAAGACAGTCTTTGGGTCATATGTTGCCAGCCACATAATGGTTGTCTGTTTGTGCCATGTATAAGGTAAGTTGCCTCCCAGAATGATTTTGGCAAGAAGTAGTAGTATATCCTCAAAGCCCCAAGTACTGTTATATGTGGAAGCATGCCATTTTTCTAGCCACAACATCTCATCATTTAACATTAGATATATTACTGGGCTCACTTGGCTCCATAATGTATCTTCAGCATATCTTTCTTTGGGTGTTAACTCTGTGCATATTGGGATTTTGCCAGGCTCATGAAGGTTACTATTCTTAGAGGATATAGGCTCACAATCCATGAGTGAATATTCTTTGTCAGACTATTACTCTGCATGGCATATTCTGAAGCTAAGGTGAGCCTAAAGGTTCCACAAACTCACCTGATTCAGCACACATCGGAAAATGACATCATTGCAAGGTGTCCAACTTGTCAGGAATCCACCACCGTATGGTGAAAACTTTGTTTGCACCCCATATATATATTGGCAATACCCTGTCTAAAGAATCTCATACAATCTAACAAATATTGTGAAGCTATAAGGTACCACACTTAGTATTAATCAAGTGCAAACATATCTAATATGTGTGATAGCAAACATTGCAAACAGCTAAGAAGCAAGGGCTAATTTGAAGGTATGTATGACCATGCCTTTGCCTTGGAACTTGATAGATTCCTCATTCAACAAGTACCTAACCAGCAAATCCTGCTGGCCATTGATTCTTATTAACCTGAATCTGCCACATATCGTACGGTATCAGAGCAGAGATCTGATGGTAGTCGCACTGGTATCTGAGCCTAAATCACTTTCCAACCTGGATAATCACCTGTATTCACTGCTGGATGAATTTTGTATGCTTTCCAGTGGGATAACTTCAAATGGATATCATATCAAAGTGCATATTATTATCTTCATATGAGATACCCCAGCCATCAGCAAAATAGACAGCTTTTCTGGGCACAATGTGTTGTAATTATTAAGTTGTCACATAAATACTTATGCTAACTGAGTCACATAGCTCTTATTCTATGATTAGCATTCTGTCCTGACCTAATTTCTTGTTTGGATGTACTAAGAATATTTTCACCAAGTTATCTGATACCCAGATTATTCTCTTTTTCAAGGTATTCCAAAAGCTACCAGACATTGCCAATATATTCTTGGGACCTTCTTGAGCAATATTAATAAATTTGTTTGCTCTACTTTATCACAAGTATAAATACCATACTTTGATTAATAAATTTGCAAGTGAATAATCTGCAAATCCACTAGTGCTCAACATTACTTCCAATAGTTGTTATAATATTGCAACTGGTTATGAGCCCCAAGCATGGTGTCCTCTTGGTGTCTACTTTGCATTGTATCCTTTTCTGCTAGTCTGGAGAACAACGTTCCACACCATTGCTCTGCAAAGGTTAAAGATGACTACTGCTGCCAAAAGGACTATGTTCAAGAGGACATTCCTGTGGAGAAGAAGGCCTTGCCTTCCAAAGAATCATTCAGCACCTACTCATGCTAGTAATGATGGAGAGTCCATCAAGCTAATATATAAATATGTCAAGAAATAGAGTATGCTGGTGCTCTACAACTACTGAAGTAAGTTGCATAATCTAGCAAATGTGGGTCCAGATCTACAATAGAGTATATTACTATATGCTTTCAAATGACCTCAACTGATTCTTAGATGAGCTTTTGTGTAAGATACTAGATTTGTTCCGGTAGATAGTGCCACATTGAGTCATGAGTGCCAATTGATGCCATAGTGTGCCAGGGGGGCCAAGTGAGCCTAAACTTGGTCACGGAGTGTAAAACATAGCTCTGCATCTTCATGCAAAGCAGCCCCTGTGCTTCACCCTTTGTGTTGGAAAGAATCCATTTTTTGACCTTTTTTTTTGGATCAATATTGGGCATGATGTGTAAGAGCACAGATGAATTGAAGACATGCATCTGGTACTCAATACACATGGCACTCTGAATCTAGCTCCTGTAGCTTGTATCATGTCACAAAAATGAATGACACTATCTTAGTCCACTGGTACTATCTGGCACTATATTTAAATATTAGCCCTAAAGTAAGACCTATACAAAGCACTTATAGTGCCAGATAGTCCCAGTGGACCAAGATAGTGTCATTCATTTTTGTGACATGATACAAGCTACAGGAGCTAGATTCAGAGTGCCATGTGTATTGAGTACCATATGCATGTCTTCAGCCCTTCTGTCCTCTTACACATCCTGCACAACACTGATCCAAAAAAAAAGATCAAAAAATGGATTTTCTCCAACACAAAGGGTGAAGCACAGGGGCTGCTTTGCATGAAGATGCAGAGCTATGTTTCACACTCTAGGGCCAAGTTTAGGTCTGCTATGTCTCTCTGGCATGCATTAGCACTATTTGGCACTCATAGTTCAATGTGGCACTATCCAACGGAACAAGTCTACTATCCTGAGTTGCAAAAAAATTGATCATTATTGAATGATTGCCAGAGGAAGACTTTACCAAATCAGTTGCCACCCTACCCTATGAAAATAATTTGGTCCTGAGGGTGTATCCA
Organism: Basidiobolus meristosporus CBS 931.73; assembly: GCA_002104905.1. Lineage (NCBI taxonomy): Eukaryota > Fungi > Basidiobolomycota > Basidiobolomycetes > Basidiobolales > Basidiobolaceae > Basidiobolus > Basidiobolus meristosporus. Next base: position 73,248 of record MCFE01000374.1, on the reverse strand, counting down.
TTCAGGATCAGCCATCAGGATCCCATTTAGAGACCATCATAATACCAGGAGCTTGGAATTAGTGACCCTCCTAGCAATATTAGGGCAGGATCATGACGGTGTTTTGCAAATTTTACAACCAAATAAAGGGATAAATCTTGACAATTTTTATTGATGCTCTGACAATATTTCCATGGTATTGTTGCAATGTTTTGCGCCCTGTAACTACTTTAAGTGGATCCTGCCATGATCACATAACAACCATGAACACCCATGCCAAGTTTCAGCTTCCTAGCTCAATTTCTGAGAGATTCCTCCTGGAACCTTCTACCACCTTCCAGAAAGTTCCTGACCATTCCAAACCATTGTTATACAATTAAACATTCCATGGAAGCTTCCCATTGTATTTTTCATAGTCCAACACCATATATGGAGATACCAGGTCACATGACTTAGTCACATGTTCAGGTGACCCAATCCATTTCCCCATCCTGTCTTAGTGCCTTGCCTTTTATATGATTATCCCCAGCACTGCTACTGTGTCACCCCACAACCCCATTAGTATTAGCTAATATCTCTTGGCATTAGTATAGCCAAAAAGTATATATAGTCCTATCCCCCCTTAAGTATTCCTCAGTTTGATAAACACAGGTCTTGAATAAACAGCCTTGGCTTGGAAATCTGCCTTGCCTTGTTGATCCACACCTAAGTCCTTTCCAGGTCCTGCCTTACCTAGCCCTACTCTCCTGCCTTGTGTCTATTCATAACAGATCCAGTTGACCTGGACATCCAATTGCCTTATTTGACAAGAAACTTGACAGTATTTTGATGGTATATTGATGGTGTGGTGGTGTATAGGTCCAAGGTAGAGATATGTCCAACGCTTCTCAAGTGTTTTGTGTGTGGGATGTTCACTGGGTGCAATAACCTCTGGCAAAAGCTTGCTAGGAATACTTGGGTTCTGTCTCTAATCTAATGTGAAGGGGAATAAAGCCACAAGCTTGTGAAGGGAAAACTATTGAGCTACAATCCCCAACTTAGTTGGTGTCTTAACAAAAGTATGTGCTGGGTTCAGCGTCCTTTGAGATGACAATGTACTAAAGCTTCCTAAGTCAAAACAACTGTAAACTCCACCAGCAGGGACTTGATAAGAATGCAGCTGTGGTCAATAGTTACAAAGACAGAAAAGTATTTTTGCCTGTACAAGAACAAACTTGGGAAAGAATCAAATATAATAAAAGATACCTACTCTGAGTATTCCTCACAAGTAGTGCCTCCAAGGTCAGTTGGCTGTCAGTGTGGTTTCCTGGGAGTGTCCTGTGGTCTGGGGTTGGAAGTTCAGGTAGCAGCAGGTAGCAGTGATCACACTAATCAACAAGTTGGTATATTGATAAAAGGGATGATGATTTATTGTTGAGGGATAGCCTCCCTTATGTACTTTTCTTACCGGCTAAGTAATTACTAATCATGGTGTTCCAGAAGGTTCCGGATATCAATAGAAATCTTAATGACATCAGAATGACCTAAGAATGTTCTAAGTAGGTGCCAGAAGGTTCTAAGAGGCACAGCACATCCAACCAATCAGGAATCAGTATTCTGAAACCTGTGTAACATGGGGATGCCATATATAGTATGGAAATGGTAGGGATGGTGACACGGGTTGATCATGTGTCACGGGTACTGGCGCGGTTACTTGCCTAATATAGAAGTACTTATAGATAGTAATCTTACATAAAGTGAGGGGTAACTTATGCAATAAGGTAAGCAGGTGTGATAGTCAACCGGCTTATGGGATAGTACTGATTGGGTAAGACAAATGGGATAAAACTAAAATAAGTGTAGTAGAGATATAGGGAAGTAGAAAATAAGGGAATGAGCACATCTGTCAGAGGGTGTCACTGTCACCCCACTACAACGGCCCCACAGTGAGACTCTGATGGCAATATATTGGCAGTATGACAGCCTACCACTAGTTCTGTATAATGCTACCATACCAATTTACCAAATGGTATTTCCTTTTTCTACCTCCCCTTGTGCAATTCATATGTTCTAATGTAGAATCACCCCTCTTTATTTGCTTACCACTACTACCTTGGGTATTCCACATATAGTTTGAATCAAAAAAAACTATAGCCTCCTGCTTACTAACCTTTACAAACACACACACCTGCCACAATTGACATATTTCTATCACCTCAGCTTTATGGCTTTTTGGTGTGATGCTTGCAAAGTTGCCATATACCTTGTACTGCTGGTAACATATACATCTTGCAAACATATGTTTGGTGGTTGCCACTTCTGCCATGAATACCTCCTGAATATCTGCAACAAACTTGCTGGTATTTAGCAAATATATTCCTTCTCCCTGCTGGATTATAGTCCCCCTTATAGGTGTGCACTGGCTTTTGTTTGTGAGAATTCTGTATTGGATGGTGTTGTTATGAATAGACACAAGGCATGAGGAAAAGCTAGGCATGCCAGGAAAGGACTTAGGTGTGGACCATCAAGGCAAGGCAGATTTCCAAGCCAAGGCTGTTTATTCAAGACCTGTGTTTATCAGACTGAGGAATACTTAAGGGGGGATAGGACTATATATACTTTTTGGCTATACTGATGCCAAGAGATATTAGCTAATACTAATGGGGTTGTGGGGTGATGCACAGCAGCAGTGCTGGGGATAATCATATAAAAGGCATGGCACTGAGACAGGATGGGGAAATGGATTGGGTCACCTGATCATGTGACTAAGTCATGTGACCTGGTATCTCCATATATGGTATTGGACTATGAAAAATACAATGGGAAGCTTCCATGGAATGTTCCATTGTGTAACAATGGTTTGGAATGGTTAGGAACTTTCTGGAAGATGGTAGAAGGTTCCAGAAGGAATCTCTTAGAAATTGAGCTAGGAAGCTGAAACTTGGCATGGGTGTTCATGGTTGTCATGTGATCATGACAGGTGCAGAAGTTGGCTTGTGACCATACAAAATGCAGCATACCTTGGTAGATCTTTCCTGATAACAATTAGTTGCTTGTTGCACCCAACCCAACTTTGCATTACTTAACTGATTACCCACGCATTGGGGCTGCTCAGCTTCATAATGCCATAGGCATAGGTGTCTCCATGTGCACATTTGTCCTTGGTATTTTCCAACTCTTTCTGGCTGTCCTCTGTGTGTCAGCTCATCACATTCATAACTGACTTGAAGGTAAAATTCATGATGAGATTGGCATATATTGGTACCTGCAACTTGACTTGTCTTCCTATCTCCCCACACATCCACTCTATAGGAAACTCCCAAAAGGTGAAGCAAGGCCCAATATTCTCAGCACACCAAGTAAGATGGATTGACAAACGGATACAGTAGTGGCAGAGATCTACACATTAAGCTTTATGTTTTTAGTATAGCTGCTCAAATCCCGTCACAAGCTCCTCTCACAACAGCTGTAGATGCGTCAAGTTGGCATTGTTGATCCACTTCTAGATAAGTATTCTTACAATGTCCACATATGACTCCCAATGTACTCTTGGTAGGAATGGCTTCAGAACAACACTTGTATAAATACATATCCAGTTCATCCAGTCTTTGAATTTGCATTGTTGCATAGGTATATGAATATTAATTAGATCCCGTGAGAAGTACTTAGGGTAGCAGACACTCTGTAATATCTTGCCAATTCTTTCAAATTTCTCTGATATCTCAAAGGGCTCATTTTGCTTGAAATGCCCCATGTACAACTTGTTCATCACCTTAGGGATATTGTTGAAAAGCAAATGCATTGCTCCCAGTGGAAAGCGTTTGCTCCAACAGATACCCTCTATCTTAAGTACCTCCAGCTTCCAATTGTTTCCATATTCTGGCCAATGGCTTATAGCTTGCCAACTTTTCTGCAATTGCATGCTTACTTCTGTACATTCTCTCTGTGGAAAGCTGATGTTCTTAGTGCTGGTGTTTGGGTAATAATAATGTGTGTGAGTTATGGAGTAAGTCCCCTAGATCTCACACATTCAACAGCAATACCATCCATTATGCCCAGAAAACCAGCTATCTTGCTGATGGCTGGGGTATATTTTGCCAGCTGCATGACAGTTGTCCACTTGTACCATGTACATGGTAAGTTGATGTGACTTTGGCAAGAAGTAGTAATAAATCCTCAGAGCCCCCATTACTGATATTAGTGGAAATGCACCACTTCTCTAGCCACAATTTTACATCATTCACCAGTAGATGGATTACTGGGCTTACTTGGCTCCATAAGTTATCCTTGGCATTTGTTTCAAAGGGTGTTGTCTCATTGCATATAGTGATTTGACCAGGCTCATACATGGTACTGTTGTTAGGGGAGATAGGCTCAAAATTCATCAGTGAACCTTCTTTGTCAGAGCTATCACTCTGCATGCCATATTCAGCAGGCTGAGGTAAGCCTAAGGGTGTCACAAACACACCTGACTCAGTTTGCGCATGGTGACAAATACAGCCAGGTGTCAATACAGAAGTATCAACTGGCCAGCAATATAATGCTGGTACAGTGGTGACCAATGAATGGTCAAATATGACTTGGGTGGCCAAACACTGGCCATGATGCTTGTAATACTTACTAAGCTGTCCGTGTGTTTCATGGCTGAGAGGCTTTCCACAATAGCTACATGATCTTTTTTCTCTTCTCTTATAACATTGAGCAAAGAAGTCTTGTCCATGGGGCAAACAGTTCAACCTTCAACAATGTAATGCTATTATATCACTTTTTGGTCAATATTCATGTGAACTTAAGACAGTCTTGTATTTGAGACATTGCACCTACATGAATATAAGATTCAGTGATGACCTGCCATAGTAAGCATTATGAATAAAGTTGTGGCACCATATACACGCATATATGTAACACTATTTCCCCTTTGGCTTGACTCACTTCCATATATATGCAGCCAAAAAATAAAGCAAAGTCATCTGGTTTTCAACCAAACCCCACTGCTGATGGCAACAGAAGAATGGTTGGACAACTGCTGTGGTGGTGTATAAGTCCAAAGGGCAAAATATGGCCAACACTTCTCAAGTGTGAAGGTGTGTAGGGTGTTCACTGGGTGCAATAACCTCTGGCAAAAGCTTGCTAGGAATACTGGGTCTTTTGTCTAATCTAATGTGAAGGGGGATAAAGCCTCAAGCTTGTTAAGGGAAAACTATTGAAGTACAATCCCCAACTTAGTTGGCATCTTAACAAAAGTTTATAATGGCTTCAACATCCTTTGAGATGACAGTGTACTAAAGCTTCCAAAGTCAAAACAACTGTAAACTCCACCAACAGGGACTTGATAAGAATGCAGCTTTGACCAATAGTTACAAAGACTGAAAAGTATCTTTGTCTGTAAAAGAACAAGCCTGGGAAAACAATCATATAATAAAATGTACCTACTCTGAGTATTCCTCACAAGTAGTGCCTCCAAGGTCAGTTGGCTGTCAATGCGGGTTCCTGGGAGTATTGTCAGGTCTGAGTCAGAAAGTAGTGGTAATAGGTAGCAGTGATTTCACTAATCAATAAGTTGGAATACTGGAAGTGGGATGATTTATTTTAAGGGATAGCCTTCCTTATATACTTTTGTGCTGCTCTAATTCATACTAGAGAATATTTTCTGGAAGTTTCCAGAAGGTAGTAGACAGCCAATCATGTCATTGTGTACTAAAAATAGCTCAAATTCTTGGTGGATTGTTCCATGAGACATAGTAGCACCTAGCCAATCAGATAGTGGTAATATGAAACCTCTGTGTCATGTAGTTACCTCATATGGTAGTAGCATAGGGGGGTTATGAAACCAGGATGGTCACATGACATAGGCACTGTTGGGGGCACTTGTCTTTTATGGTTACTATCTTATCTTGGCATCTTGGCAAGGAATAGGAATAGCTTGTGCAATGGGTTAATAGTGACAAATAGTTTGCCAGGTTGCATAGTAATAATCACATAGACAGATAGAAAATATTGCAATTTGGGATGATACTAATATAAGGGGGGTGATCCTTTTTAGGGAAGTGAACGTATGAGAATGAGCAAATCTGCCTGTGGGTGTCACTGTGACCCCACTACACCGCTTGCTTTGACATTCAGTGCAACAAGCAGGGCTACATCCAAAAAAGGCCCTGTGGATGGTGTGCCCACTGAAGGTAAAAATGTGGACTCCTCAGGCTCTGAGTCAAGTAGACAATTGAGGACCTCCACTGAGCCATATGCCAACTGCTATGCTCAGGCAGATGAGAATGTAGCAAATGCAGTACCACCAGTTGAAGATCAGCAAGTGGCCATAATAACATCACAACCTCCCATATTAGCAAGTATTTTGTCAGCTCATACCAAAGCATTAATGAAGCAATTAGGTGCAGTGGCTGATAGGATAGATGCATTGGCCCAGAGAAATTGGGAAATAGTTCAGAAACAGGATGAGCAGATAATACATGTAGAGCAATCAATATCCCAGGTAGAGAAAGCAGTATCTTTGCTGCAAGGAAGGAACTCAGGTAGCTCAATATCACAGCTAAGAACTGTGCCATTTCCTGAGGTAACAGCAGAGGAACACGGTACAGTCTTTGAAGTACAACAACAGTGCCCAAAGATAAAGCCCACAGAAAAACCTATCACAGTGTTGGAGGGAGACAATGTGGTGTTGATACCAAAGCCTAAAAATCAAAAGACACTCAAGCTCCATGAAGCCGTTAAGTGCAATAATGAAGAGCAGGTTAATATACAGACGCTGTCAGAAGTCTAGCACACCATCACCTTGAGGCCAGCATACCATGGGACCATCAGGGACTAAAAGCCAAGCAGAATGCAATTGACTTGTTCCATGAGCATTATCCTAGATTCAACAGGCAAACTGATTTTGGGCCAGCATTGGTATGCTAAGAAAGTATCTTAAGAATAGCAGAAACTATCAGAGGCAGAAGAACAAGGGTGCCATGGCTAAAAGCCAGTGGCTTCCTCAAGAGCCTGTTACAGGCAGAGCCAAAAGCTCTAGACAGGCATCAAAGAGATGTCAAGTAGCTGGAAGAGTGCCAATTAGGAACAAGCAGGCAGACACCAATGCACCAGCTCAACATTTATCAGGGAAAAAGCGTAGTACTACTCAAGAATCAACTAGTCAGAGTAGCAGTGAAGGACCTGGCAGTGATAAAACCAGCTACTTATACAGGAGCCCATCACAACTACAGTTGAGAGCCTAAAATAAGCAGAAAGAAAATGTCAGGTATCCAGAAGAGTGCCAGCAAGGGACAAGCAGGCCAAATCAGATGCGTCAGAGCAGAATTTGTCCAGGAGAAAAGGTAGTTCTTTAAAAGAAGCATTCAGACCAAGTAGCAGTGAAAGACCTGGCAGTGCCAAAGGAAAAGGTCAAGGGAAAAATGTCTACCTAAGCCTGAGACAGGGAAGCATGCAATAAATACTGCTGTTCTTGCCAATTAATGCCGCAAGCCAGGAACAGACTGAATCCCATCACAGCCATGAACAATTACCTACAAGAAAACAGCTGTTTTCATAAGAGTTGGAAGCGCAGCCAGTTGAACTACTCTTCAGCAAGGTAGATGGGTTTGCTGAAAAAGGCAACTTGTCCACCACAGCCTCCACATCCCCCATTGTTGATAGAGTGGAGATCCCACTGACAGACAAGGTTAAAATGTCAAGAGCTCAAAAGACTATCACAATGCCTTCAGTAGAGTTTTGGAACATTAATAGGCACACCAAGAGGTTCCAGTACTTCTTTAAGAGCAGTGCTCAAGAAAATGCACTGGAATATTGCAAGGATTTATTGCAAAGACTGGCAGATGAGGTGCTAGACCTTGCAGTGCTGGCAGAAGACCAGGACATGTGGGAACCAGTAAATGAACAATGGTATAAAGCTGTTGGGTTCCTGCCAAAGTTGTGGAACCAAAGCATTACACCAATAATACTTATTGAGTGGTACATTTTAATGGAGTTACTTGTTCAATGGGGGATTGGACTTAATATTAGTGTGGGGTATAGAGATTTGTGTAGGTTCATACAATTGGCAATTGCGGTACAACCAAAGCTTCAACAGAAATAATTCAATTTGTATGCATGAAAAGTAATAGCAATGGTTAAGTCCAGAAGCAACAAATGTAAAAAAAGGCAAAAGCCAATCATTGCACACAAATGTAGGAGGTGATAGAGTGTCTGGAATTGGAAAGTGAGCAAATTGGCAGGGAACCAATCAAACGCCACTTATACATTGTTGTGATGAAGAATTCTGACTAAGTTTCTTGTGAGATCTGGGGTGCAATCATTTTTTAATGATCTCTAGATGGTGTCCTGACAGGATCAATACCTCTTAGTCAAAGGACTTTAACTTTGTGACAGCCTTTTGATGGGATCATCTCAATAACTTCTCATAGGGTCTAAATAAGGCTGAGAATGTAACTACTAGAGCTGTTAACCACTATTTTGGACTACCTGTTGATAGGAGAAGATCACAGAAACAGCTTCCTCAACTGTTAGGATGCTACTAATACATAATTCACAAATCCATCTGGAGTACAGATATGTGCTACAAAATCAATGGAAGAATGCTATAGTTGTATCAAGTGCTTTGGTACCAAAAGCAATGTACCAGTAGCTAATTTTGGGGCTGTTAGACTTGCTATCACTCTGTTTGAGTCTCAGGATAGTAGGAGAAATTATTATAAAAGTCAAGTAAATTCAACTCAAGGAAATTCTACCACCAGCCAAAAAGAGTGAACCAAATGATTGCAAGCCTGATTGAAGTATACAACCAGGCAACAGTTGGCCACTATACAGCTAAGAGCCACTTAGAAGATGACATAGTACTTTATACCTGTTATATATATATCACTTATTACTGTGGGAGAGAACACTTATAGATATTTGATCCTCTCAATCAGAGCTGAAGAACTGCAATTGATCAAGTCACCACCATGCTCTGCAACTCAAAAAGCTGATGTATTGTAGTCTAATACCACAGTACTAATGAAGCTAGCTTTCAAATACAGTTTATTTGATCAAACTTGGTCAACTTTATCAATGGTTATGATTGATCTAAGTGGATGCCAATTGGATTATATCTCCCTCAAATAGTCGTTTGTTCTGGACTAGTGATGTCCAGAGGACTTCTATGGTAAAACACACCATTATATCACCTGTAAGGGAGTTCAGAACCTTCACACAAAAGGAACTTCCTTTGGGTGATCAGCAGAAAAAGAAATTGAAAAAAATGGGAAAGTACAACTACCTCACAATGAGGTACTTCCCAAATGGAGCCAAAACCTATGTAGGCTACATTTGGAATATCTGGCAGTGCAGATATGCTCCATGGAGCTTCTTGTACAAAGCCTGCAAGCAAAAGTCTCAATGTCTGGTATCTATGGAGCTGAAAGAAAAGGTGCAAGGATCAACCAGCTTGATTTTAAGAGTTCTGAAGATGCTGAGGAGATTAGTTAAACTTGTAAACCAAGTTCAAGGTTGAAAATAACAATCAGGAGAATAAGTATACTCAAAGCTCTTGCGCAGGAGAATCTTACTTCTGGAAAAGCTCCAGTCTCTACTCTACATGTATATTCTGATAAGACAAAAGCAGCTGTAACCATCCAAGTCAGTAGCACACTCTATAAATTCCTACCAAACAACCAATGGTACTTTTTGATACTAAACTGGGTAAATCAAGAAACAAATGGACTTTAAATCTACTGTGAATGGAGTATGCAGACTAAAGAAAGTTATGGCTACTTAAGACAAAGATGACTACTCTAGATCACTTTTGTAGATCTGAATCACCAAACAGATGTTGCTCAAGCGGGAGTAGGTCATCCCAGCTCCTAGTTGAGAGAAAATATTTTTGACCATGTTGTACAAGTCACAGTGCCAGGACATGAGGATAATCTGGATCAGCCCCAAATGACAAAACCTTAACTTGGCCCAATATAGGCCATTTTTTTTTACCTCATATAGAGTCTATATGAAGAAAATACCTGTCCCTGAGTCTAATATAGATACACAGTGAAGTTGTCTAAATGATTTAGCTTTTGCCTGTAAATAAGGAAATTTCTGATCTGCCATATATGACAAAGTCTTAACTTGACCCAAAGCGGGTCAATTTTGCTCAAATAAGAAGCATTGGATAGCACAGAGGTTATATATCATCATTACAATTTGATACTTAGTTTCAGAGCGCTATTCAAGCCTGTAAAACCAATTAAGGCACATGATTAGTATTATGATCAGATGATTCTGATACTTGGGCATACTATTGAGTAGCAATGCACATTAGATTACAAGTTGCTTGTTCAATAAAGATCAACACAAGTACATATACTGTTCAATAAAATATTAGTCCAGTATGAAACACAGGTGAACCTTATATACTTATTAAAGATTGCACACTCTCATATGTATTTTTTACTTGTGAATAGTTTGTTGAGTGGGAGTGTTGTAATTGCTGAGTTGTCTCCTAAATATTCATGCTAGCATAGTCACAAAGATCTTTTTTTTTTTATTAGCAATCTGTCCTGACCAAGTATTCTTGTTGGAGTTTACTAAGAAAATTTTTACCTATTATCAAGTACCCAGATTATTGTCTTTCTCAAAGTTATCCAAAAGCCCTCAAACTTTGCACACATATTCTTGAGACCTTCCTTAGTAAACTCTCTATGTTTTTTTCTCCACTTTATCACAGGTATAAATACCATACTTTTGATTAATAAATCTGCAAGTGAATAAAGTGCAAATTCTCTAGTTTCCCATATCACCTCCAATATTCCTCAGAATATTGCAACACAATGGACAGTATTGCTGTCAAATGTATGAGATCAAGGGCACCTACTCCATAACTTGCACACATTATTATAAGCCACAAACCAACACCAACAATGGCATCTTCCCACAAAGAGAATGTACAGAAGTCAGCATTCAATTGCAACAAAGTGGGCAAGCTATAAGCCATTGGCTGAAATATGTAATCAATTGGAAACTGGAGATACTCAGGATAGAGGGTATCTGTTGGACCATAGGCTCTTTACTGGGAGCAATGCATTTGCTTTTCTACAATATTCCTATACTGATGACCAAGTTGTACATGGGGCATTTCACGCTAAATAATCACTTTGTGGTACTGAAGAAATTTGAAAGAATTGGCAAGATATTTCTGAGTATCTGCTACCCTAAGTGCTTCTCATTGGCTCCAATTGGCATTCATATGCAAATCAGCAAAACAAGTGCAAGTGTTGTATCCAAGAGAAAAGTGTAATAAAACTCTTGAATGAGTTAAATGAGCCTAAGTGATAACTAAGTTCAGAATCTTAGAATTGTCAAGGGTGACAGAAATATTAGCAGAGAAGTTCTGGTCTAATATTGGTTTTGTATATAGTTGAGTTGGGCTATAAAGGCAACAGAGTTGGTTTGCTATACAGGCTAGGCTTGGTGTTCTTGGGAATACTAGATATGCTAAGCTTAGGTGGAAACTAGAACAGAATTGCTGAATTCTTAATTTTGCTGAAGCACAATTTTAATTTTGTTGAGACACACACTTAACCAAAAGGTTCAGTATACTTTATTTATACTTTTCTGATTGAGTTGCATTGGTAAGCGCCAAGAGACTGGACTAATTGATATCTATTGGGGTGTTGAAAGGTGTATAAGGTAAATGAAAAATTGCATCATCAATCAGCTGATGTCTTGGCAAGTGCTAAGTGGTTGGATAAATCTCTGATGACTAATCACTTAGAAAGGCTTAGCAGATCAGTTGAGTACGTGATGACCACATGAAAATTAATCAGGTGTGACAGCTAAAAATAGATTCTGAGAAGTGATAAAATAAACCATAACAGGGATTAGTTATGTTTGGGTTAGGGAAAATCAGTTAGGGTACTAAATTTTCTAACAGAGTGAAATTGGCCAAGTCTTAAATGTGGATGCACAACAGTAAGGACTGGATGAACTGGATAAATATTGATACAAGTATCCTTCTGAAGCCATTGCTACCATGAGTACATTGGAAACATTGGTGGGTTATATGTGGACATTGTTGCAATATTTATCTGAAGGTAGATCACCTATGCCAGCTTGATGCATCTACAGCTTTTGTGTAAGGAGTTTGTGATGGGATTAGAGCAGCTATACTGCAAACATAAAGCTGAACATGTAGTTCTCTGCTGCTAATGTAACCATTCCCTACTCCATCTTGCTTGGTGTGTTGAGAATATTGGACCTTGCTTCACCTTTGGCAGGTTTTCTATGCAGTGAATATGTGGGGAGATAGAAAGACTAGTCAAGTTGTAGGTACTACCATATCCCAATCTCATCAGGAGTATTACCTTCAAGCTCATCATGGATATGATGAGTTGGCACTTTGAGGATAGCCAGGAAGAGTTGGAAAATACTGTGGCCAGAAGTGCACATGGTGACACCTGTGCCTATGGCATTATGGAGCTAAGCAGCCCCAATGTGTGGGTAATCAGTTAAGATATGCAAAGTTGGGTTGGGTGCAACAAGCAACTATTTTTTATTAGGAAAACTCTACCATGGTATGCAGGATTTCTCTTGGTCACAAGCCAATTTCAACCTCATTCAATATAAAATTCACACAAACAAGCGCCAGAGCACACCTATAAGGGGGACTAGAATCCAGCAGGGAGAAGAAATATTATGGTATAATATAAAAAAACACTTTGCAGATATTCAGTAGGTATTCATGGCACAAGAGGCAGCAACTAAGCATATGTTTGCAAGAAGTATATGTTACGAGCAATAAAAGGTATATGGCAACTTTGTAGATAACACACTAAAAAGCTGTGAAGTTGAGGTGACAGAAGTATGTCAATTGCGGCAGGTATGTGTGTTTGTAGAAGATAGTGAGCAGAAGGCCATAGCATTTTTTGATTCAAACTATATATGTAATACTATTGTGCATCAACATTTAAGACTTAGCCAATTTTACTCTGTTAAAAAATCCAATACCTAGTCTAGTTCCCAACCTGATTTTCCCTACCCCAAACATATCTAATCCCAGTTATGATTTATTTTATCTGATCTCAGTATATATTATTAGCTGTCATACCTGATCAACTATCATGTGGCCACTACATTATCAAACTATCTGCCAAACTAGTCATCTGAAATATATCCAACAACTGTGCAGTTGCCAAGACATCAGGTGATTAATGATGCAATTTTTCATTTATTCTATGCACCTATCAACATCCCAACAGATCTCAGTTAGTCCAGTGTCTTAGCACTTATTAATTCAACTTGATTGAAAAAGTATAAATAAAGCTTACTGAGCCTTTTGGCTTTGTGTGTGTCTCAACAAAATTAAGATTGTGTCTTAGCAAATTAAGAACTGAACAATCATGTTCTTGTTTCCACCCAAGCCTAGCATATGTAACACTCCCAAAAACACAAGTCCCAGCCTGCATAGCAAACCAGCTCCATTACCTTTGTTGCCAAACCCAGCTATACTCAAGACCAATATTAGACCAGAACCAATCTGCTAATATTTCCACCACTTTCTGACAATTCTAAGGTTCTGCATTTGGTTGTCACTTAGGCTCAGTTAGACAATTCAGGAGTTGTATTAAACTTTTCTCTTGGATACAACAAGTACCCAAGGTAGTTGTTGGTAAGCAAATAAAGATTAATCCATTGTGGCTGAAGAGATGCAACATTACAGCACTGATGCAATCATGCTCTTGTGATTAGTAGGAAATGACCTCCTTTGAAATTGAACCCTCCTGAAGGGCCACCTGATTGGTAAATATGGTTAGAAGCAGGTCATCAATACACTTTGATATTGGGAGAACTTTGCATATAGCAAATTTGGGCCACTATCATAGAAAGAATCCCCAAGTGGCCTTGAGCAAGTTGGAGAGCCACCAAAAGCCCCAGGAGTTATCACTGACCTCAGTTTATTTGCTAATCTTCTCAGAGCACTGCTACAGGACCTTGTATTGGAAGATGATTCTACTGTGAGAGCTGCTTTTCTATTGGCTAAAATATTCTACTTACTACTGAAAAGACCTCATCAGTCAGAGAGCTTCTTTCAAGTGCAGCACAAAACCAAGATAGTTAAAATTTACCTCATTTAAGTAAGCAAACCCTCAATCTCAGGAGCTGGCACAACAACTAGAGAAGCTTTCCTTGCTTTGGGACAGCCAAGCACATGGGCAGAAACCAGTAGAGAAAGAAGTCAAGTGTACATTCATATGGTATGACACTACCAATTATTCCAAGCAAAACTGCTAAGCACTTCAGTCCTTATTATCTAAAGGTGCTGTCCCATATAGCCCTCAGGGATATCCAACCAGTAAGCATGACAGCACACTATCTACAACATATGACTAAGGAGGATTGAGAGTTTTCTACAAGCAAGTTACCTCTCACAAAAGAAAGGTTTACATCTACATAGAAGAAAATTCTGACTACTTTGATCCAGCTGAAGTCCTGAACATTGAATATGAGGAATCCACAAAGACCTTTGGAGATGCTTGGAGCACCTAAGAAGCTCATGAAGCAGGAGCATTTACCAAAGTTATATAGTGATAGAGACACTAGCTGCTTAGACCCAAAGGTTATTGCACCCTTTAGACACCTCACACACCCTGAGTTTTGTAGCTTCTCCCAGCTGTACTTCTATATCACCACACCAGCATTTCAATGGACTCATTGCAGGATCCTGAAGGCTGATCAGGATTGAATCCTCCCACAAGACCAAATTATCTTTCTTAAGGTTTAGGACTAATACTTGAATATGGTGCCACATAGCACCAGTGGACCATGATAGTGGCATGTGTTTTTGTGATGTAATATAAGCCACAGGAACTGGATGCAGTGTGCCATGGGTATTGAGTACCAGATGCATGTCTTCAATCCTTTTGCACTCTTACACATCCTGCACAACATTGACATAAAAAAAGGTCAAAAAATGGATTTTCTCCAGTATGATGGGTGAGACACAGGGGTGGCTTTGCATGAAGATGAAGAGCTATGTTTCACACTCTGTGGTCAAGTTTAGGTCTGCTATGCCTCTCTGGTACTCATGGATCAATGTGGCACTATGCAATGGAGCAAGTCTACTATATACCCATATATGATTTGATGTTCTGCACTTGTATGTATCCATACCATGCTTCAAATGGAGTAGAATCACAAATTGCTTTGTCTTAACTCTTATTTCTGATGTATACAGCTATAGCAACTGAATCTGTTCAAATATCATAAGATATTTTTAATCACAGATCATAGATCTTTCCATATCATTTATTGAAATGTCTGCATGTACTACTACTCCATCTTGTTGTGGGGAGTATGATGCAGTAGTCACTTGCTTTATCCCATAAATTGTGCTGAGGAGGATTAAGAGTTTGAGGTATAATCTCCTCCATTGTCAGAGTGTATCTTCTTGATTTTTTCACCAGTTTCTCTCCCCACCATGGCTTTAAACTCCCTGAGCTTAGACAGAGCTTCTTTTGCTCTCCCCATGAAGTAGACCTACAGGTTTCCTCTGTAATCATCAATATTATTGATTAAATACTTCATCCTGCCTAAGGATAAGTTTTGCATTGGTCCACACATATCTGTGTGAATTAGAACTAGTTTGTTCTTGGTTTTGACTAACCCAGAGCTCTTGAGCAGTTTTCTGGCTTGTTTCCCATATATGCAGGTTTCACAATTCTTCAAATCAACTGGGGGATCAATTTTACTCCAGAAATTAGCTGATCTTTCATCATTTTGCACAAATAATCACATTTGATGTGTCAAAATCTCCTGTGCCAAAGCATTAGTGTTTCTTCATTCTAGATGCCTATATTGGCTTCCTGATATCACAGAATATAATTTGACTTGTATAGATTCTGATCTCTTTTACCCAGAGCAATATGAGCACCATTTTAATCAGTGATCCTGCATCAAGAATTGTCAAAGCTGAAACTGAGTCCATCTGCAGTGACCTTGCTTACTGACTGTAGGTTCTGGACTATTTCTTGTATGTAGGGTACTTTTTTGATGGTCAGTGTATGGCTTCCTTGACTGCTTCTAAGGTTTACTTGGATAGTTCCTTCTCCCATTCATCAAGTATTCTATTATCACCCATGAAAACCTTTTTAATTGAAATTTTTTGATATAGGGTAAGAGTTCTTTTTGGTGTGTAAAGTGTTAATATGCACTAGAGTCAATGTATTATACCTGCAAATCATTGTTTGTGGTGACATTTAGTGCATATATTATTAGTTGCTTGTCAGCTGTTGCAGCATCCCAATATTCAGGCCTTTTCTGCTGAGTATCTCTCTTTTTGGAGCATTGGTCTAATGTGGATCCTCTGCTTTTGCTATAGTTGCAAAGCATGTTGCTATTTCTTTAAAGGGTCTTGAGTATTTCCTCTGTTGGTAATCATTGCTTATTGAAGTATTTCTTCTTCCTTCTTACTAGGGCTTGATTTTGTTAATTCTTCATCCAGGAGCCTTCCATATACATAATTTAAGATTAAATCTGCAGTTCGGAACTCTAAAACTGATACAAGGCCCTGAAACCTGTTAGTCAGGCCATTCAGGGTGTCAACAATCACATCCTTATTAGTAGTTGGTATATCCACAGATTCATTTCATCTACCAGCAGGGTAATTCTATTAATTAGATTTTTCATTTCTTCTCCTATCAGGGTCTTTGTAGTAAAGAATTTTTGTCTAGAATACATTCTCTTAGCATCTGAACATGACTGGTAGGTGTGTTCTAATGTCTTCCAGGCATTCTTTGCAGTTCTTGCGCTTGGGCATTGAAATAGCAATTTGTCTTTGACATTAAGGCAGATGTAGTTGAGGGCACTTTGCTCTTTCTTTGGGTACCTTAAGGCTTCCTCTCCTACATCTTTAGGAGAGCATTCTGTGAGTACTAAATGTAGAACCCACTCTTTGCCCAAGAGTTCTCCCCAGAGTCCTACCCAAAGTCCCCCAGTATCCTCCCTATGATTCCCCCTTGTGTCCTCCCTCCTATCCCTCCCCTTATCTAGTTAGAACACTTACCATGACAGGAAGGTGTTCACACCCCTATTTTATAGTACATTGTCTATTATCTAAGCCCCCCCAAGTGTTATATATATATATATATATCCAATTGAACAAGGTGGGAGGACAGGAAGATTTGGACAGAATAAGCACAGGTCTTTATTACCTTGCTACCTTCTATTGGAAGCTATTATGAGCCAAGTGGTACTGACTTGACCTACATGCTCTCCCACTCACAAAGAACAGTAAGTAATAACCCACATATTCTTCTCCCATGACAATATCCCAAAGACTGCTTTCTTGTAGCAGCATCTTCATCTTCACCTTCCACACTTGATTGCTACATCCATCCAACTTTTCAATGGAGGGGAAAATTGGAGTAATTGCAATAGTGGACTTTGCAAAGAGTGACAGCTTAGGGCTTATATCCTGTTGCACAAGTCTTGGAGATATTGGAAGTGCTTGCAAGAACAAGTAGATTATGTGGTTTTCACTTAATCATTGATTGAATGTAAAATATAGTATTTATACATTAGACTTGTTCCATTGGATAGTGCCACATAGTGCCAGCCGGTTTATAGTGCCGGATCAATCTGGCACTCTACGGCACTATCTGGCACTATAATTTCTACCATGATGCCAGTGGTATGATACAGTTACTGGTAATTTTACTCAATCTTACTTATGTTGCTCAGAATAGTGCTTTCCTTGCTTTATTTACTCTTCATAATGCTCCAGACACATTTCTCTCAGTGGATGTCTTCTTGTATGAACATACTGTGCATTGATAAGTATCTTAACTATTTTACCTATTCTGCTGTTTTCTCCTATATATGACTTTCCTCTGTATTTACCTGCCAATATGCTGAATCTCTTCAGATATCCAAATGTGTGCTCTACCCTTACTCTGAAATGATTAAATATCTCATTGTAGAGCTTCTGCTTCCTGCTAAGCACACCATTCCTTGGCTTCCTATAAGCTGTAATACATCCTAATCTCTGACAATCCTCTCCTATATAGGCCAAGTCTGCCATACATTTCTCCCCTCTACTGAATTCAGGATGATTCTCTACCCAGAGTGCTTTGTCATGCCTACTTCCAGCAAATGGCCCACTAAACCAGATGATGTTACCCTCAATGTCAGACAGTGCTTGAAACTTCACACAGTGTGCCTTGTACTTGCCAGAATAAAAGTGCCTCTGCCCTCTAGAAGGTCTGTTAATCCTCACTGGGAAGGTATCCAAAATACTCCTGATATAGAACCTGTTGCTGAACACTCTGGGATATGGAAGTCTATTGGAGCTTCTGAACCTAGTATTCCAAGCTTGCTCTAAGTCATTCATACCCTCTGCAAGGTGGTTCTCCATTGCTGTCAGCTGGGAATGAAAGCTTCTAGGACTTTTGTTGCCATGGATGGTGGGATGAAACCTTGTAGGGCATTAGTTCTTGTAATAGCAGAGAAGCTTAACAAGGGATCTCCTTGAGTAGATTGGGGTTGATGGTCCACAGTACTTGGAATAGATCTCCTCCAGTGTGTCAAAAGGAAATCCAGTGGTAGTGATGGGATTGATGAGAAGAGACCATTCAGATGAGTAAGTCATATTAAAATTGATGGATGATCGTATGGAGGCGGTTTGAATCGATTCGGCGCGATCTGCGTTATTTATCTGATTTTTAACACATTATGGTTAAATCTCCATCAATTGCCATGTATCCCATCATTATGTCGCAAAAATCATCCGCAAACAATGCCTTGGTACTTTTATTGATGCTTTAATCATAGGTCTATAATCAAATAGGAAATCTGCGATTGATGTGATCTGATCCGTGTCAACGCGATCCGAGATGCATCATGCATAATATATGGAAAATTCAGCAATCACTTTAGTTTTCATATATATTTCATATAAGACCAGGTTGATGCCAATATACTGCTGTATAAGTATCCAAATCCGTTGCTATGGTCCCCATACCAAGCCTCAACTCATCTTTAGTACAACCCAGACAAAACCCATCCCCCAGCTCACAAGCGCGGTCTGGACCGGAAAAGTCGATGTCGGATCCGTTCGAGTTCTCGCCAAATGATTTTAGTATGGCCCAAGTGTCTATGATGAGCCTTCATACAGATATTTGGGCACTACTGATTAATCTAGCAGAACTAGATACCTCAGAGAGTCGACAAAGATGGAAGAATTTGAGTAGAAAGCTGTGGTATGAGTTCTACATCAAGATGCCAGCCGATGTATGTAAAAAGATATATAACAACACAAGTATTGAAATCAAGAATGAGCTGAGAGTGAGGGGATTTGACGAGGAAGCCGCGCGGGAACAATTTTGCGCGCAATTTGCACAGTACGGGCCGGACGCATCTGTTTGTGCCTCAACTTTGGGAACCAAAGAGATTTTGAATGAGTTTTTGCCTCAAATGACTAATGTACTACGTGATATATTAGTAGAGCTAAGTGGCTTCCAAGAGCAATATACACAGGACTCATCCAGGCAACAGCTCCAAAGTATCAGACAGAGGGTAAGTAAATACCTTGAGGAATCAGATGGTGAGCTTCAGGAGGAAGAATACAGACCGCGAGCAACATCGTCCAGATTGCGCCAGCACGCCTTGCTGGATTCCCTACCATCTCTTGCAACCACAGCGCGCCGGCGCACGTCAGTCCAGACCACGCCAACACCCTTTACCAGAACGCCCCGCGTCGAGTCAACGCGCATTGAGTCAACACGCGTCGGGTCAACGCACGCGCTTCAGAGCAAAACTACCAGAACTCGCCAAACTGCTCACTTAGACACAAGTCCATTGGAGCAGACCAAGTCGCGTCAACATGCGGCATCACATCAAACTCAGCCAAGGGCCATCTCAACACGTCAAGGCGCGCCTGCGCGTGCTGTTTTGCCTGACCATCAGCAAGTTACATCTGGTGAACTGACTGATGATGACCAACATGAAGTGACTCAACCACCGGAGCCCTTGGCAAGTAAAAGAACGCGTCAGTGCGTGGCACTACAGGCCAGTTCAGTTGGTTCAGTTGGTTCAGTCAGAGCGATTCAGCGCGGCCAAGCTGCAGCATCGCACTCATCAACTAGGAGGCAAAATACTGACTACAAATACACAAGTAGCCAAGATGATAGTCAGCCAGGAAGTAGTATAGGTGTGCAAAGTGAGTCACTACCAAATGCTTCAGTAGTAATCCCTGTGAGAAAAAAACCCAGGAGAAGATGATGCGATCGCTGTGAATCGCTCACATTTGTAATGATCCCAACAACCCTTTTTTTTTGCGATCCGAATCAAGCCATTGCAAATCAGTGATCATCAAAGGCACTTTGTTCTTTCTTCTGGTACTTTAAGGCTTCCTCTCCCATGTTTTTAGGAGGGCATTCTTCTCCCATGACAATATCCCAAAGGCCTCTTTCTTGTAGCAGGATCTTCATCTTCACCTTCCACACTTGGTAGTTAGATCCATCCAACTTTTCAGCAAAGGGAAAAATTCCAGTAATAGCAGTAGTAGACATTGCAGAGAGTGACAGCTTGGGGCTCATAACCTATTGTAAGAGTCTTGGAGATATTGGAAGTGATTGGGAGAACAAGTAGATTATGTGGTTTCACTTAATGATTTATTGAATGTAAAAGTAGTATTTATACTTTTACATGGTCTTGGCATAACAAACATGTAGAATAGGTTAAGAAAGGTCCCAAGAGCATGTGTGCTAAGTTTGGGGCTGTTTGGACAACTTTGAGAATTTTCATGTTCTGGGTACCAGGTATTTTGGTGAAAATATTCTAAGTAAATCCCAACAAGGAATTTGGTCAGTATTCTCTAGGATTTGAGGGTAATGATCTAAGTGACTAAGTTAGGTGAATATTTAGGTGGAAATACAAATTTTTACAACATTATGGAGCCTAGTGAACCCTGTTGCCCATTTACTAGCAAATGATGTGATGTATTGGCTCAAGAACCAGTGTGTTTCCACCAATTTCAGTAATGTGGATTAAGGACTTATTACTACTTCTGTATAGAGACTTGTACAGGTCAGTACAATTGGCAATTGACAACTGAAGATTCAATTTTTATAAACAAATTTGCATGCATGAAAAGTAAGAGCATTGGATGAGTCAGGAAGTAAGGAGTGTGAGAAAGAGGCAATAGCCAATCAATGTACACAAGTGTAGGAGGTGATTGAGTGTTCAGGATCAGAAAGTGAGAGAATTAGCAGTGCACCAATTACCAAAAATAAGTGAAGGCCACAGAGTACTTGATTTCCTAATCACCTACAACATCTGAAGGTGCCTCAAACAGTTCATAGCCAAGCTTGAATTGTAGAAAACCGGAGATATTATCAGTGTAGGCTCAGCTGCAATATTCTGCCTGAGTGCCAAGAGAAATTTTCCGCAGCTTTGGGAATACTATAAAAATCCATATCATACACCCTCCATCTTCAACCACGGGACATTTGTTTCGGTGTTGAGAAATCCAATCCCCTCCCCCTCCCTCTCCCCAGTCAGCCATCAGCCGTCGACCACACGGTACAAGCATGAATCATCCAACAATGCAAATCCGTTTCTGCAGGAAGGAGGGCACAAGAATCGAGGTCAATTGAATGCGGCAAAGTGGGGCCAATGAATCATTTCTCGAAAATTTGGGACAAGGTGGGATCCGATGGAGTGAACGTCCAAATTGACCAATCCGATTGCCTGAATAGCTCAACGCATATGGATGCATGCTCCGGAAGAAACTATACCCCAAGGCCAACATTATTGGATTTTAGGTTTCGGTAGCGAGCACCAAATCAATAGTCGACTACAATCGATTCAAAGGTGTGTGTTCAGGCTAAGGTGGAGGGTGTTCGTCACTACATGCTGCCAAAACATGCCATTTCAGGGCCAAAGTAAGCGAACTAGGTGTAATCAGAAAGATACGGAAATGGAGTTAATGTTTCTAAAGAAGCGCATAGCATATCCCGTGAATGTTGTGTACAAGAAATCCGCCAACATTCCCATATCCAATCTAACTAAAGCGGGATTGGCGCTAGCTTTGCCCATCACAAACCAGAACTCCAGCATGTGTTGCAACTGCCAAAAAAACGCCCGATTCCCAACCGCCACGACAATCCTCAGCCCCCTCGAATCGGGCAACGAACTGGCCGAAAATGGCCTCGAGTCCCTTTATGCTTTCCACCCGTGGGCCAAGTGCTGATTCGAGACTGGCGCAAGGTTGTGTTGGAACCCACAGCCTATCCGAGTCCCGAAAGACTGAGATCGAATGGTGCACAAGCGATGGTGCTACATTCGGTGCAGTCGGGCCTCGAACCTACTTTTCAAACCATTGCCCTGATTTCTAGAACTGTGAAGAAAATTTTGATGTGATGAGAGGTTTATTATGTACAGATGGGTGATCGATGCGATATCTACGGATTTGGTGGAGCGGTCAACTGCATCATAAGTCCTGGATCATGGGAAATTTACGTGGATCCAATGGGGTGAATGGGGGAACAACAATGAACAGGTAAAGGTAAAGAGTCCAGCTTTACGGAGAAACGAAGCGGTTACTCGGAGCACCAGATTTTGGGCTTCAGGAATAAGAGGGCAGTGAGGATAAGGAAGGGCTGGATATGGGGCTGGGTTGCTTGCTCGGCCAACACGAGTTGGCCCACTTTCCGGCAATCCTCGTCAAAGTTGTACTGGAACTGGGCTACCAAAGTCTTGGTAGAAGCGACAAAGCATCGCAAGTGGGAGTTGTGAAGGTAATCCCAAAAATACTTCTCCCCGTGCACCTCGAACCCGTACACCCCACTCTTGGAGGCGGGTCGCGAGAACTGGAGACGGGTTTCGAAGCAAGGGCTATGCACCTGGATATAGCCCAGCGCCGCTCTACTCTTCGCAACGAACAGCTCCTTCTTGCCAATCGCGTCGTAAACTTTCACTTTGCTACCGAACAATCCTTTCTTCAACGTCATGGTGTAGTATGTTTGGTGGTGGGTGCGAACGATCGCTTGCTCGTTCTCGCCCAGCCCAATCTCGAACGCAATCTGACCAGGTCGAATGGGCGAGGTGTTGCGCACGCGGGTGGTGACCGCGGGTTTGGCGGGGGAGTTGGCACTGGAAAGAACAGCAGTCATCTTTCGGGAAACTGGATAATGTGGCTCACTTCCCAAGCTGCCCAGCGGTATTTATACGCGAACGGTGGAGAATCTAAAAAAAGATCTGAGCAACCCCAAAGAGCCAAACGCTAAAACGTACTAGACGCACTAAAACGGTTTAAACTTTCTGATCCAAGCCAATGATGCAAATGGAACCGATGTCATACATCTTGACGCTACAGCTATTCCCATATTCATCCATTCGATGAAGTATTAAAGCCAAACCTGACGTTGCACACCCATTTCACATGAATTGCTGCTAATATGTAGAATATATCTCCAACACGATATGTTAAGCATGCTAGCACCAATATTCCAATTCATTATACAAGTCAATCAGATCACTTTGTAACACGGGCGCCATTGGGGATCCTCGAATCAAGCGGGCTGTTGATGGATTCTAAATTTATCCCCCTGCATCCATGGGGAGTGGCTGGCTCTGGGAAAAATACCCCATTTCGTTTATTTCGTCATATATTTGGAAGGCCTCAGAATGGGAATTGGTCACATCAATCTATCCAGTTTTGAATGTTGATGATTGCATGGTTCTTGACCGGAATCTGTCGGGAAATGGCCCGATATATGGCCTCATTGCAAGTGGAGCAGTTTCTGCCACTAAACGCTACTGGACATCTGCATGGATCTTTCCGGTGTGGGCATCAAGCATAATCAGTTTGCGGTATTCCGCTATGAAAAACGAGAATGTTCCTTGGAAGACTGCCGAGGCTATGATCTGCACCACCTGTAATCCTTCACCTATCTGCCAAACAATCACCACTGCTGCCACTGAGATCAGTATCGACATTGTGTCGAGTATCAAGTATGCCAGCAGGATGTTGGGTTTGCTCCGAAGAGTGCCGAAGTAACCGCACCCGCCAACCAGCAGGGTAGCTACCCCGGAGGTGATGAAAACGCACATCCCACTACGGGCCAGGTTGGCATTCTCCGTCGTTGCATGGAAATCTCTTAGCTTTATCAGCTCCAGTCCAGAGGTGATTATGGAGAGTACACCCCAAGCCATCTGAATGATGGTGAGGAAGAGACAGCTAAACCTCAAGTCAAGACAGCCGCAACTCTTCTTGAACATGATAGCGGCAGTTTGCTTTATAGCTGATGAGGGTGGGTTGCATTAAATCCAAACCTTCCCCCAAGCCAATGCCAAAACGATGCTAGTCACTTCTGCGCAAAGCCCACCAAATCACATCACATTCAGCCAACCTTAAAATAAGACGGAGGTGGGCTTGTGAAATCGATCAATTGCTCATGATTACAGAGTCAGCTAAGCCGGTATTTAATTAAAGGAAATGTTTGAAATACTTAGAAGAAATTGGATAGTGATCGTTTTATCAGTGACATGAGCCATCCAATCCCACTAAGCTTGTTAAGATCCCGTTTTTCAATGGTGGCCCCATTTTCAATGAGAACTTGAGCAGTTTTTTGATGGTGTTTGTATGAGGCGAGCATTATGGCTGTGGTGTCCGAGTCATCCCGTTCTTGGATGCGGGCTCCCTTTTCCAGCAGCGGGGGTAAGAAGTGGTCGCGCCCTTCCTCAGCTGCGTACATCAATGGGGTTCTTAAGCGTAAATCAGGATAACATACAGAGGCATTATGTTGGAGTAGCAGTTCAAATATCTCCTTATGATCGTTTTCTATCGCAAACATCAGAGGTGTCTTGTTTTGCGGCCCCGTACATAAGTTTGGATTGGCGCCACGTTTCAGTAGAATGTGGACGATCTCTTGTAGGTCCAAGCGAACGGCAAGAATCAAAGGTGTCTGTCGTTCGTTGTCGCTTGCATCGATATTGGCACCCTTTTCCAGGAGAAACTCGATTATCTCTGGCTGATTTTCCCTGCTGGCAACTATCAAGGGCGTTTGTTCTGTTGGCGCCAGCCTCGAATATATCCTCTCTGGACTTCGTGACAGACATTCACGAACGGCGGCTAATTCCCCAGATTTTATGCATGCAAATATGTCTTCGTTGGCCGAGTCCTCTTTTTTTAGCAGGGATTCTTGCAACAGCTGGCAGTGCTCTGAAAGACCGCGCTTTTCAGCCTCCTGAAGGGCATTTTCGAGTAATTCCTTGTTGTGTGCTGCTGAGCTATTCTCGATTAGGTATTTTGTAGCATCGTAATGGTTGGAGGAAATAGTTGCCATCAATGGGCAGCTGACGGTTCCCCAATATTGGTTCAGATCACCACCAGCACCAGCACCAAGTAATAGCTTTAGTATTTCCGTGTTCCCATCACGGGCGGCGATCAGGATGGGATTCGGATCGTCCCCTTCGACCGGTAGATTCATCTTCATGCCTGTGTTAAGCAATAGCTTCAGTATTCGATGGTGGTTTCGATTTACAGCGATTATCAAAGCCCTCCAGCCTTGACGGTGGCTTTCCATATCCACTCCGGCCTCGATGATGGCTTTCACAGCAGCATAGTGATCCCAATAAGTAGCAATAGTCAACGCAGTATGGTCGTCATGCCGTATCGAGTTGATATCAAGACTGTGCTTGAGTAAAACTTCCAACGTTTTGACGCTGCCATTTGCGCCTGCAGTCACCATGGGTACTGGATCGACCTCAGGGTCGTAGTCCTCAGCATCCACACCAGCTTCAAGCAATTTCCGAGCGATGCGAAAATGGCCTCGCTCGATTGCGATAATGAGTGCACGGAACCCTTGCTTCTCTTTGTTGAAGTCCACCCCATGTTCGAGCAAGCATACCAAGGCCTTTTCGTGATTCCAATAGGCAGCAGTGGTGATTGATGTCGAGGAGTCATGGCCCACTGTATTACTGTCAGCACCATGCTTTAGAAGTAAGTTGATGATTTTCACGTTATCCTTGTAGCTGGCTCGTATGATAGGCACTGTGTCCACCTCTGGGTCGTCGGGGTTTGGGCTCTGGCCATACTCTAGTAGCGATTTAACTATTCTGTCGTGATCCTGCTCAATTGCCTTGAGCAAACTTCTCTTCCCCTGGTCATGGATCGAAAGATCAATTGTTTCTGACAGTAAGTATCGCACCAATTCCGCATGCCCCCAATATGAGGCAAGCATAAGCATGGTATCATTTCGACTGTCAAGTGCTTCATATCTTCCCCCGTGATTGACTAGTTCTTTGGCTATTTCAGTCGAACCCACATACCCTGCTTGAACCATTGGTGCTTGTTCTGTTTCCGGATCGTAATCCGAGGGATCCACGCCTGCTTCAAGCAATTTACGAGCTATGCGAGGATGATTTCCCCCAATGGCCAGCATTAAACCTTGATAGCCCTGTCGTTTATAGCCCAGATTAATCTCGGGTAGACTCAACAAATATTGTGCAATATCTATTTGGTTCCAGTAGCAAGCAGTTAGCAGTGCTGAGTGGTTACTACCGTGGGATTCAAACTTATTGACATCAAATCCAAGTTCAGCCAGTTTCCTAACGTTCTCCAAATGACCGTGATACACAGCTTGCACCATTGGGAGTTTTTCGGACTCTTCAAATAAACCAGGGGTTACTCCCTGAGCATACAGCCAATCGATGATATGTGGGTTGTTGTGTCGAATACAATTCAGTAGCACTTGGGGCCCTTGCTCCTTCACATCCCACTCATGTCTGGCGATTGCTTTTACCACTTGAAAGTAGCCATACTCAGCAGCGATAGAAATAGGGCTCGCGCCATTTTCATGTCTTAGATTAACGTCTGCTCCAATCTCTAGCAGTTTCTCCACGATGGCCACGTTGTTGGTTGTAGCAGCGATTCCTAAGGCGGATCTTCCCTGAGAGTCAAGTTGATTAACAGAAGCAGGAAGAATATTCTTCTGTATTGCAGCCACATCACCGGAATATATTAAATTAGCAACATCCATTGAGGTGTAATGAAAGGGGTCTGTGTGTCCAAGAGGGTAGTATCTGAATTTATAGGCCGCTAGGGCTTGGCTGAGACAATGCATTTCCATTTGCTTTATTGGTGTGTGACCGCTGAAGAAATCCCCAAATTTAGCTTGGAAATGGAACATGTTCATTAGCGAGAGCGTACAGACAGAACCGATTCATGTGGCTTGGATTTTCTTGCTAGGTTATCGAGTAGTGTAAACGATGGGTTAGTATGGACAGGAATTTGGAATCCGAATCTCTGTATTAGCTAACCATCAAATTACATTAGCTTGCTTTTTTTACATATCTCTTTAGTTGCACATGCAGGAGTGGACATCATCCAAACAAGGCCTTCAGATTAAAATATCCCGCTCTTGAAGGAGCCTGGGTTTTGCTGCGCACAGCGTGGGTAAAGGGTGCGTCTCTTTACTTCCTAGGTAGGCCTTAAGTCGCTTGGACACTTCGGTAGAATCTACTCGATTTTTGGATTTGTAAGGCCGACTTCTTACCCCAACTCTGCGAGCCTCCTCGAGCGTGGGTAATGCAGATCTTCGTCGGTAAGTGGGCACATTCTCCGAATCGTTCCTGCGTCTTTCTGATAACCTTGAGTAGAAACGCTCTGCATCTTTCAGAAAATCCGGGCTTAGTGCTGCCATTTCGAAGAGTAGGTGCCAATAGAGTAGGAGACACTCTATAAAGTCCCAAGAGCGGTGATGGATTGGTTATATAGACATGGATAGATTAAAGCCACTTCGATGAATCACTTCAAAACATTCACCTCTTTCAAGGTATTCGCGTTGATGATCGATTTTCCTTCATACCTTCATGAGCGTGATTGAAGAGGGATTAGCTTCCATAACAATTAGAACAAAGAAGCGCCTGATCAGGTTCAAGAAATAACTGGCTCGAGTTGCTGGAATTCCGTGATGGATGAAACATCGATATAAATGTCCATCAGTGCACTCTTCTGTTTTCCTATGTTTTTGTTGTGTTGTGGGTCGATTGACAGCAGGAATATATAATGAATGGGGATCTCCTGGGAGGACTGGTTAGTTGAAAAACTTAACCCCTTCATCTCGTTTTCTTTTGGCTTTCCTTTAATTTAACCCACTTCTAATGTATTTATCTGGTTATTTCCCAATTGGTATCATGTTGTTGTTTGGGTTCATTCATGCAGGTAGGTTTTGGTGTGATGAAAACCTATTCATATAACGCCGTACTAATCATTCCTAAAAGATCAAATTCAGGTTCTGGCTCCCAAACCAAACGCCAAGTTTGCTCGTGGGCAGAGGGTACAGCTGAAGTATCGGTTGCTTCAACAAGATCTTGCATACTTGGACTACGTTAGAGTGGATCTCCTGGACAAAACCAATCGAACAGTGATCTACAAGTTGGCCTCTACTTCAAGAAGAACCGGCAACTGGAACAAGGTGGTTAATCAAGAATGGATGATACCTAGGTCCATACCATTGGGAAAATATTCCTTGAAATTCCATGGAAACGCCACTTACACGACTACCAAGAAACGGGTGGAAAAATTCAAAAAAATCAACATGGTCCCCATAATAATCGGGCGTCCAAAGTATAACTTGTAAAGAATAAAATCGGATTTGATTGAGAATATTATTAGCTATGATTTTATTGTTTTGCATGCTCACTTTACTGCACAGGCGTGTCTTTACTAGTCGAACGAGGATCATAGGCCTCCGAAGCCCATTTTTCAGGTGTCGCCGTGGCTTGTGACATATCTAAACTTCTTTTCTCCTCCTCTATCTCGGCTTTTCTCAAGGATGCTTTTGCAAGCGTGATTTCGGTTTGCGAGGCAATTTTATCATCAAGATCAACCAACATTTCGGATAACTTCATTGGGACCATCTGTTGGATGACTTTCTTCACCTTCGAGTTGATGAATGGCGCGAGGAGTTTGTAGGTGGTGCTGTGTCTGGTCCCATGGATCTTCAGCTTCAGGTCATGCACCCGAGTATTGCAGTCTAACACCTCATACAGATGCGCCTTCTTCCCTTTCTCTGGGCTCACATTGAGCAGCAGATCCAGCTCAATCCCCTCCTCTGGCATGTCCACATCCATGTACCCAACATCGGTCATCTTGGGGAATGTCTTCTTGCGGTAGTAGAATGCCGCATCCCTCACCTTCACCTGGACATTGCTCAGCTTGATGTACACCTTGTTGCGGAGGTTCTGCTCTGCCTTGAGGTTGGTGTCCACCACCGTCTGCGTGTTGATGTGCACAAACTTGGGAAGGATGTTGCTGCACTGGATCACCACATTGTCCAACACCACGTCCAGCTTCTCGTCCGACTGCTCAACTCGTGGCAGTGGGACGTAGTCCATCTTCTCAGCGATGATCGGAATCAACCTGGCAAAGTCCTTGACCAGGTCGTACTTGAATGTGGGCTTGCCAAATTCATCCATGAACAAGTCCTTTGTGAACGCCTCCAGATCCTGAACAAACCGCTTGCTCGTCTTGTCTTGCTTCAGAGCAGCATTGAAGTTGCTCAACTCATCGCTGATCTGTGCAACTAGCCCGCGATATCTGTTCTCCACGATGGAGTGGCCACGCTCCACAATTCGGTTGGCGTCATCGGTGTACCCCGGACGATCAACATAGTCGTACTCGCGGATAGAGCGGTGGACGAATGTCTTGATGTCGCGTAGGAGCTCCGCCAAGTCATGATCTTGATTGGCTTTGTTAAGAAGCACCCTGACAGAGTCGAACAACGGGTCCAGCGACTTCTGCCCAGCAAAGTTCTCCACAAGCTCTTTCGCATTTGCTCTGGCAATCGACAGATCATCCTGAGCAACTTCGTGCTTGGCTGCGGTGGTCTCCTTGGCGGAGCTGGTCACATGACGGCCATGGTCCTTCAGCCCAGATAAGACTGAGAGAAGCTCGTCGACAGCCATCTGGAAGTCAGGATTGCCTTGGACCTCTCTGAAGATGGCCTTGACCCGCTGGATCAGGTGGGTGCGTTGATCTGGAGTCAGTCGCATGTCGGTGACCTTTTGCTGCAGCCCTGTTTGCACCTCCTTGGCTACCCCAACTGCAGCATCCAGCGGGGAGATCTCGCCTTGTTCAGCCTTGTGGACATACGGGAGAGCCGTCTCTTTGGCGTTGAAGTATACCGGGGCCATGGAGTCTTTCATAGTGTTCCTCAGTTGGTCCCTCGCCTCACCAGGCATCATCTCACGGTCCTCACCATGATGAACACTGTTCGGAACTCCTTGTGCTTGAGTGAGGTCGTGTGGGTGTGCGTACGATTCAGCTCCATGTGGCCCTGTGGATGAGCCAATGACTGGCTGTTCCAGTTCGCCTCTGCCATAAGCACCCTCGGTCTGTGCGGTTTGTGCGAAGGGCACGCCATCAACGTCACTACCAATTCCACTCTGATTGGTGCGGTGATGGTAGCCAGGCTGATCACTGGCAAGTGTATCTGGTGCGGAGGTTGCTGCACCCGCAATCCCTTCTGACGGTTGAGCCATATGATTGGCGAATCGTCCTCCCTCTAAATCTCCGTTGCGAGTGAAGCTGTCGCCAGTGTGGTTATTGATGTCGATGCCATTGTTGGCGCTAGCGTAGTTGTTAGGAGCTCCTACTGGGACCCTGGTCTGTTGGGCAGTTTGCATATCCGGATAGGTTGACTCACCAGTGCGTGGATCTACTGTTGTCTCTCCATTCTGTGCTGGATGTCCGGGAACATTGGAGGTGACTGTCTCTTGCAGGATGTTCGTCACGTCATTGATCAGTCGGCGGAACTGTGAGGAAGTGACCAGTAGCCAGGCTACCTTCGAGATGCTCTCCACCCCATCCGAGGCCAAATCCTTCGCCTCGCCAACTGTCCCGGAAAGCTCACCCTTGGCCCCGGCGAGCTCATCCCCATCCTTCATGGTGTTACCAGCCTTGCCGCTGTGGTAGATGATGTTCTGTAGCTGATCATTGTCATTCTTCTCGGCGAGTAGGATTTGGGCCGACTCAACAAGACGCTCCGCGTTGGCCATCATTCTCTTTCCCTCAGGGCTCATATCCGAGGCTATGTCATGGAAGTTGTTGTTCTCAGTTAGCTTCTCCAGGCCCTGGTTGATCTGATTGGTGGTTGGCAGTCTGCCTTCTTGGAGCGCCTTGCCCACCTCCTGGAGATGTTCTTTTCTGCGAATGACCTTCTCCTGTTGGGTGCCCTGTTTCGGTGGCAAGCTCTCACCAGGAACCCCGATCTTTGTAGAGTCATTGATATGAGTTGAATGATCAGTGTTTGTGTTGGAGTTAGTAGGGTTCATGTTATGAATTAATAGATTATTAACGAAGAATATACAAAGCGGATTCTGGAGAAACCCAAGTTTCTCACAGCGTTTATATAGATTCTATCATGGTTCATTCATAAAGCAGGCCAGATGACGTCGACTTTGTGGATGAGCAAAAGATGATTTCAACCTTCACCAAAGTAATTAGCTCAGCAGTGATTAACATTGCCATTTCCGCCCCGATTTGTCGTTAGTTCTGGTCAAACTGAACCAACCATAGTTGGACCTCTTAATGAAAATAAGTTGCAAGTATCTCCATTTCCGACTCAGTTTGGTGTCATGATGGCCAATTTCATTATAAATGTCTAGCGTATTATGTAATACTAACATCAGACCATACCAAAAATGGGGATGAATTAAATCACCAACTACAATTGATTGTTATGGTTGAAGTTCGTCTGGCAATAGCAATGAGATATGAAGGTCTATTAGATCGAGAATAGTGGTATGCTATCAATCACTATGCTCTCATCAACGTCACCGTTTCAATTTATTTTCAACGGGTTGTTGTCACACTCTATACCGGCTTCCGCTTTATAAAAAAAGTTGCGTTCTTCGGGAACAGTTCAAACTTTCCAACTTTGTACATTCTTTGTTAATAATCTGATAATTCATCGTGCTGTTCAATATGAGCCCTTCTAACTCCAACACAAACACTGATCATTCAACTCATATCAATGACTCTACAAAGATCGGGGTTCCTGGTGAGAGCTTGCCACCGAAACAGGGCACCCAACAGGAGAAGGTCATTCGCAGAAAAGAACATCTCCAGGAGGTGGGTAAGGCGCTCCAGGAAGGCAGACTGCCAACCACCAATCAGATCAACCAGGGCCTGGAGAAGCTAACCGAGAACAACAACTTCCATGACATAGCCTCGGATATGAGCCCTGAGGGAAAGAGAATGATGGCCAACGCGGAGCGTCTTGTTGAGTCGGCCCAAATCCTACTCGCCGAGAAGAATGACAATGATCAGCTACAGAACATCATCTACCACAGCGGCAAGGCTGGTAACACCATGAAGGATGGGGATGAACTCGCCGGGGCCAAGGGCGAGCTTTCCGGGACAGTTGGCGAGGCGAAGGATTTGGCTTCGGATGGGGTGGAGAGCATCTCGAAGGTAGCCTGGCTACTGGTCACTTCCTCACAGTTCCGCCGACTGATCAATGACGTGACGAACATCCTGCAAGAGACAGTCACCTCCAATGTTCCCGGACATCCAGCACAGAATGGAGAGACAACAGTAGATCCACACACTGGTGAGTCAACCTATCCGGATATGCAAACTGCCCAACAGACCAGGGTCCCAGTAGGAGCTCCTAACAACTACGCTAGCGCCAACAATGGCATCGACATCAATAACCACACTGGCGACAGCTTCACTCGCAACGGAGATTCAGAGGGAGGACGATTCGCCAACCATATGGCTCAACCGTCAGAAGGGATTGCAGGCGCACCAACCTCCGCACCAGATACACTTGCCAGTGATCAGCCTGGCTACCATCACCGCACCAATCAGAGTGGAATTGGTAGTGACGTTGATGGCGTGCCCTTCGCACAAACCGCACAGACCGAGGGTGCTTATGGCAGAGGCGAACTGGAACAGCCAGTCATTGGCTCATCCACAGGGCCACATGGAGCTGAATCGTATGCACACCCACACGACCTCACTCAAGCACAAGGAGTTCCGAACAGTGTTCATCATGGTGAGGACCGTGAGATGATGCCTGGTGAGGCGAGGGACCAACTGAGGAACACTATGAAAGACTCCATGGCCCCGGTATACTTCAACGCCAAAGAGACGGCTCTCCCGTATGTCCACAAGGCTGAACAAGGCGAGATCTCCCCGCTGGATGCTGCAGTTGGGGTAGCCAAGGAGGTGCAAACAGGGCTGCAGCAAAAGGTCACCGACATGCGACTGACTCCAGATCAACGCACCCACCTGATCCAGCGGGTCAAGGCCATCTTCAGAGAGGTCCAAGGCAATCCTGACTTCCAGATGGCTGTCGACGAGCTTCTCTCAGTCTTATCTGGGCTGAAGGACCATGGCCGTCATGTGACCAGCTCCGCCAAGGAGACCACCGCAGCCAAGCACGAAGTTGCTCAGGATGATCTGTCGATTGCTAGAGCAAATGCGAAAGAGCTTGTGGAGAACTTTGCTGGGCAGAAGTCGCTGGACCCGTTGTTCGACTCTGTCAGGGTGCTTCTTAACAAAGCCAATCAAGATCATGACTTGGCGGAGCTCCTACGCGACATCAAGACATTCGTCCACCGCTCTATCCGCGAGTACGACTATGTTGATCGTCCGGGGTACACCGATGACGCCAACCGAATTGTGGAGCGTGGCCACTCCATCGTGGAGAACAGATATCGCGGGCTAGTTGCACAGATCAGCGATGAGTTGAGCAACTTCAATGCTGCTCTGAAGCAAGACAAGACGAGCAAGCGGTTTGTTCAGGATCTGGAGGCGTTCACAAAGGACTTGTTCATGGATGAATTTGGCAAGCCCACATTCAAGTACGACCTGGTCAAGGACTTTGCCAGGTTGATTCCGATCATCGCTGAGAAGATGGACTACGTCCCACTGCCACGAGTTGAGCAGTCGGACGAGAAGCTGGACGTGGTGTTGGACAATGTGGTGATCCAGTGCAGCAACATCCTTCCCAAGTTTGTGCACATCAACACCCAGACGGTGGTGGACACCAACCTCAAGGCAGAGCAGAACCTCCGCAACAAGGTGTACATCAAGCTGAGCAATGTCCAGGTGAAGGTGAGGGATGCGGCATTCTACTACCGCAAGAAGACATTCCCCAAGATGACCGATGTTGGGTACATGGATGTGGACATGCCAGAGGAGGGGATTGAGCTGGATCTGCTGCT
Source organism: Basidiobolus meristosporus CBS 931.73 (assembly GCA_002104905.1). Lineage (NCBI taxonomy): Eukaryota > Fungi > Basidiobolomycota > Basidiobolomycetes > Basidiobolales > Basidiobolaceae > Basidiobolus > Basidiobolus meristosporus. Next base: position 39,069 of record MCFE01000374.1, on the reverse strand, counting down.
CAATGTGAGCCCAGAGAAAGGGAAGAAGGCGCATCTGTATGAGGTGTTAGACTGCAATACTCGGGTGCATGACCTGAAGCTGAAGATCCATGGGACCAGACACAGCACCACCTACAAACTCCTCGCGCCATTCATCAACTCGAAGGTGAAAAAAGTCATCCAACAGATGGTCCCAAAGAAGCTGACAGAGATGCTGCTTGACCTTGATAACAAGATAGCACTTGCTACTGAACAAGCGCTTCAGGAAGCCGAAAGAAGAAAGACTGAATCCAAAATTGAACCGCTTCCTGCTCAACATACTAAATCTGAACCTACCAAGTGGAGCTCTGAGGCGTATAACCTACAGCCTTCTCATGAGGCCCGTACAGACGTTGAAAGAAAGCCACGAATCTAAAGCTCTAACCCATATTAATAGTTATATCGTTATTATTTTAGCTGACATTTTTTAAATATTGTATTGGATCACTCGTATATTGCATAATAAACTCTAGTGGTGGGCATTTTGTTGACGAATGATAGGTAGTTCATTTTCTCAAGTCACAAATTGACTCCAGTCGTAGGATTGGTCCCTGAAAATTTTGTTGAATTATTCTTTTTAAATTAAGCCAATTTCTCTGGCTTGACACCATATCATCATGCTTTCGTTTGCTAGAAGGGCTATAAGCTTGAATCGGAATAGACTTGGCTTATACTCTGCTGCAGGTTCGTTGAGCAAGCTACACACAGCAACAGCCGGTTACAAGTCATGCCTAGTGACTTCCATTCAAACTAGCAGAGCACTTCCAGCTAGAAATTTGGCATTCTCGTAAGTCGATTTACCTCGGGATGTACGCTATCGCCAAGCTAAACTTTTCTACAGTGTAGGAGGTAAACAGGCTAGATGGGTAAGCACCCCCTCCACTCGTAAGATCACCAGCTTCAAGGTATCTTTGCTTCAACCCTTCTCCATTCGCAACATTGACCCTTAACTCGCCCTGCTTGGTAACATAGGATCTTGGAGTCAAACCGCTTCTGTGCCAGTCTCTCAAAGAAAATTTCGACATTCATACCCCGACCGCTGTACAAAAAGTCTTAACGCCAACTATTTTGAAGGGACAAGATATATTATTAAGAGATCAAACCGGGTCAGGAAAAACGTTTGGGACGGTCGTAAGCATACTCAGCTTGCCATATATCAATCTGACCCAACCCGCCAAGGCGGTCAAGTGTGTGGTGGTGGTGCCTAGTATCGAATTGGCTAATCAGATCTTACTGTGGACAAGGGAACTGGTTCCCGCCGATATAGTAACCAATCTTGACCCTTTGCTCCAAGTCCTGATCACAGATAAATCACAGCTCGAATCCCAGGTGAAAAGGTTACAAGATAATATTCCACAGATCGTTGTTGGTACTCCCGGTAGATTACTGGAACTTGTCGAATCCAACCAGTTGGACCTGTCTCAACTTGAGCTGTTAATGATGGATGAGGCCGATCATATGTTGAGACTTCCCAAGCGTTACGCGTCAACTCGGGAAATATACATCCGTGAGAAGCATCCAAAACCCGCTCAACTGCTGGCTGACCTAATCTTCAAGAGTGCCACCAAGTCAGGTGCAAAACCCCAATTCATTGCCTCCTCGGCCACCATCAATCGCCCACTGCGTCATTTCTTGCTTGGTAAAGGATGGATCGGAGACGCAGTATTTATTGACGCTACCAAGGGCACGGCACCACCGGCCAAGATCGTGCACCACTGCCTCATGGTCAATCAGGAATTGATTCGTAACATAGAGCTCACGCCCGATCCTGAGATGGTTAGTAATCGATATGAAGAGAATGTTGAGAAAGTGGAGCCATTCTCGGATAGCGACGATGTCATGCTGGAGAGTGTTGCCGCGGCCTGCCAGGCCGAGGATGTCCAATCAGCGGTTATTTTTGTTCCCTCCGGCACAAGCATATCGGACTTCATCTTCCGCCTGGAAGAATACGGGATAAGCCCCACCGAGCTTTCACAACGCTACCACAAATCCAACTTGGGATCCAAAGAGCAGCGTATCTACATCGCGACAGAGCATGTGGCCAGAGGCATCGACATCCCCGATCTGAGCCATGTATTCATCGTTGGACTACCCTCATCCCCAACCAGTTATCTCCATATGGCCGGTAGATCAGGCAGAATGGGGAAGCGTGGCAAAGTCATTACATTCATTGGAGATTACGGGAAGATGGAAGAGAAGGTTCGATCCATGTACAGCCTCCTTGGGATTGATGTCAAGCCGTTTGAGCACGTCCAATAGTATTGTAGCATTTAGAGCATTAGAAACAATGATTTAATAAAACCACTTTATTGAATGGTTTACGACCATTTTACATTCTTCACAATTTACGCATCTCGGAAGGTAAATCTAACGGAACATTGCAAGCGATAGTCTGCCACAGCGGTTGAGGAAACACTTATTTACATAGAAAACTGGGATTCAAGAGCATAGATCCCACAAATGGTTGACTTGGGAGTATTTGGAGCTATTCTCATCCAACGACAATGTATGAATATCATTCTTTTCGGTCGAGCGAACCCGAATCTTGTTCAGATTCCCGAGTTCGTCTGGGATAACATCAACACCCAAAGAGCGGTAGATTTGGAGTTTCAAACTGCAGGGAATTAAAAAAGGCATGAGGTTAGAAATGGTCAAGCACACTTGAGTAGAAATCGCGGGATTACATTGTCTGGTCAGGAGCTAGCTCATCCTCAACAGGAAGGCTGGTTAGTTCAGCCAATTCGGATTCCAGTTGCTCGAGCTCGGTCTTCAAGGAGCCAAGTTTGGTTTCAGAATCCTGGAGCTGCTTTGATAAGAAGAGTTTTTCACGCTCAAGATTATGGACGTTTTCTCCCTTCAAGTCATTAGCAAGGGATTTGTAACTAGTGGTGCTTGATTTGGCCAGCTCAAGCTCGTTCTCAAGTGCTAAAACAGTTCGTGTTAGTAGGTTGCTCGTGTGTGCAGTTTCTTACACGGTTTACTTACTTTTGTTGATGTCTTTGCACTCGTTCGCATGTTTTTGCCTTAGCTCTTCAGTTTGGGTAAGTAATTTGTTGACGTACCGAATAACGTCTAGGTCCCCCGAAGGTTGGAAAGTATCAATGGTTTGCTTGATAAGCGCACGTGGTTCTTCCATCTCAGTAGGAAAAAAGGTATATGAGACAAACTAAGTGTGAATTGATTTAAAGGAGAGGAGCAAACACCGGTCCTACCCAACCCTGTCCCTTTAGTCTATTCAAGTATAAACAAACAACAAAGCCAAACTTGAATCGACTTCATTTTCGGCTGGGCCGATTTTCGGTAATCATCGGCCTTCTTCTAAGGGTGGAAATTTAAATACAAGATTTCGGGTATACCGGAAAAAATTCACAGTGACAAGTACTCAAAATTTCCAGCATATCTTGATTTGTGATTGTATGCTATGGAAGCCGCATGTAAAGACTACCTGAACGCTCTCGGTGGTTTCGAATACTTCAAGGCTAACCGGTTTTCTTCAAAACTTCACAAGGTATGTATACCTGAGCCTCTCGATACCTGAGTCGATAATTTATTTGGTTTGCCGAATTGTTAGCTATCGCCCTCTGTAGGAACTATACTAACACGGCTGGCAACTTGTGAAGCACTATATACTAGCCTTGCTTTCTTAAAGCCTAAATTCTTTCGGAGAGAAAACGTAATCTTTCAACAAGTTCCTATCGTTTCGAAAAATCCCTAACTCGAAGACACTGTTGTTTTAGTTTTTGAATATTTTGTACGCTACCATTGGTAACGACGCCATAAAAGAAGCGAAAGTATTATTTTCAGGTGGAAGTCCTACGCCCGTGGAATCTGCTGCCTCTGCATTTTTGAACCAGCTCTGCAGAGCCTTGAATGACTTGGCCATCATACGTCAGGAGCAGATCAACATGTATGCCTCGTTGGCTGTATCTTTTGGTGGCGGATATCGTGCTAAGTTATTCTTATTCCCAGCTATCGCAGTTTATCCGGAGAGTCTGTAGGAACGAAATATGAGGCAGTTCGCGACAAAATCTCCAACATACAAACTAGACTGCAGCAAATGCCTTTAGGAGAGAGCCTTGGGCTACTATCATATGTGCTCAAGTAAGATATTATCAGCTACGATATGAATCTTGAAGAGATTTGAACCATACTCAATTTGGCATCAACACTAGGAAAGAACTTGATGTACTATATCATATATTCAGTACGCAGATTGCCCTAGGAGAATACAACTTCAAGAAGTCGACTGTAAACTTGTACCTTGCCAAAAACGAGCTTTTTGAGTGGAAAAAGGCGTGCTCACTTTCAGAGGCTCAAGATGTAGGGGTTCATGGCCCGATCAGTTCATGTATCTCCAAATAACCTTTTGTTCTTAGAGAAACACCCGTCCATTTCGAAATACCCCGATACTACCCAACAATTTGAGTTGGACCACGCAATTCATCAATGGTCTGATGTCGAAAATGACCCTCTATTTTCAGGAGACCTTATTGGAAAAAGAGCGATCGATTGGGGGAGAACTGAAGACGCTCTGGAAACGGGTTGAGCCTGACTACTCTACGTTGTAAGTCTGTTTGTTACTCGCTCAGATTTTACATCCCCCTCACCATTCTACACTCTCCAGAATCCGAAATTTTCGGAAACGCTCAGGCGCCCATAGTATATCACTGATATACGAGGTAACTCCGGATAAGCCATTTCACAAGAAGGGCCATGTTTTCTTAACCGGGAAATATGAGGCACCGTCTGGACTGATGTCTTTCCCATGCATTTATAGCTATCCAGAGGTAACACTATCATTTGTTTTGATTAGAGTTATTCAGCTTTGTAACCTTTGTGTACCAAAGAATCCCCCCTACGAACACTGGCCGAATTTGATCTCAATCATGCAAACAAACGATATCTCCCTGTCAAGTATTCGGACCACATACGTTCACTTTTACGACAAAAAGGTCGGCAGCACCTATTACCTAATCCGAGCTGACGCTCAGATTACTCTGGCGGTCATCTTTCTGGACAAGCATATGAGTCCCGAAAACAACACCGTTGAATTCATGAGGTTTATGGCCCGACATTTGCGGAACGTCGAGATCTTCGAGATGATGTCCAAGATGGAGTAGCACTCGGTGGCATACAGGTAGTATGCGGTGAATTCCTTGACTCTCCTTCCCAATCGGGTCCAGCAAGATAATGCCCAACGGGATTGACACTTCTACGGGCAAGCAATTGATGATAAGCAGTGGAACGTATTCGATTGTGATGTGAATGTACCACCACCACTCGTACGCTGTGAATTAAAAGTAGAGAATGAGTGTTTCATTTGCATGTGAACATTATGCATCTTACCAGCTGATGTCATGGCTGACTTTCACATGATGTTACGCGTAACATGATCTTTAGTGAGAAGTAGTGACATGTGAAGATCCCACTAATCAATCAATCAATCGATTGATCAAACCTCGTGAAAACCACAGGATACTAATGCACCACTGCACCACTGCACCACTGATGGCAAGCATGTGATGTCAGTAATCGTGGTCACAAATCAGATTGGTTGGGAGATGAAATGGAGGGAGGGATTTTCCATTAAGGTGGGATTAGTGGGAATATATGTAAAGTGGATGAATGTGAATGAATGCGAATGAATACAATTCCACCATATGTCAAAATTGAGTCAGGGCTCAGGGTTTAGGGATCATGAATGGAGCTCAGCAGTAACACGAAAAAGCAACCCATATTATCCTCTTTAGGAAAGGTACTATTTTCACAGTCGTGGTAATCCAGTATTTACTTATTGAATCATTCCTCTCACCTGGGCTTCCTTATTTTCACCTCTCTCCCTTGTTGCCCCAGTGCAGTTGAAAGCCCTCGATATTCTTGCCAAACCACTATTCAGGAGCTTGCCAACTTGGATAGAAACTAACCTTACTTCTACAAACCAGACTCTTCTTGCCAGCATATACGCTGATTGATTGGCAGCCATGACTGTAAACGTGCGCCGTGATCGATTGGGCCAGGGCGCTAACGTGCGAACCTTGCTCTTCCTGGTTTCCTTAAGCGGTCTAGTGATAAACCGCATGTACCGTTACTCGAAAGCCAAAAAAACCACCATCTCCACCTCCAACGGAGCTTCTTCAGGGCTTGTCATAGAGAAGAACCACCCTATGGGGAACAAGGTGTCGAACTTGGTGTATGAGCAACACAGGGAACACTTCCAAGCCATCAAGCCTGGGACCAAGGTGGCCGTGGATAATGAATTTTTCCGACAGATGAAGGCGATTTTTATGATCATCATACCGTCCATGCGGTCGAAAGAGGTGTTCATCCTGATGCTCCACACCGCCTTTTTGATCTTGAGAACCTGGTTGAGTGTCGTGGTTGCGAAGCTGGACGGGAAAATCGTGAAGGATCTGGTGAGTGGAGATGGTTGCGATAGCCTTGGATGGACTTTGAGCTCACATGTTGTTTGGAATAGGTGCATGGAAATGGGCGGCAATTCCTCAAGGGAATCGGCTATTGGTTTGCCATTGCCGTGCCAGCGACTTACACGAATAGCATGGTAAGTTGAGAGCCGTCGGCTAGGCCTAAGCATACGATGGGTAACATTGCTCTTGAATAGATCCGTTATCTCCAGTCCAAACTGGCCATTGCATTCCGAACTCGTTTGACACGATATGTGCATGATCTCTACCTCAGCCCAAAGAAAACCTATTACAAGCTTCTCAACCTTGATGGGCGTGTGGATGGTCCTGACCAGTAAGAGCAGCGGTAGTATTGCTTGACCCATGGCATCGGTCTAACGTGCACTTTAGATACATCACCACCGATATCGCCAGATTCTGCGATTCCCTGTCGTCTCTGTACTCCAACATCGGAAAGCCCTTGTTAGACTTGTTCATCTTCAACTACCAACTCGCAAGTAGCCTTGGTGCCTCCGGGATGATTGGGCTCTTCTTCAACTACATCCTAAGCGCCTCCATCTTGCGAGCCATCTCCCCAGCATTTGGCAAAATGGCAGCTGAGGAGGCCAAACTAGAGGTCATCCAGATAATCGTTGACCCTTCACCCCCAGGATACAAATATACTTACCTGCGTTTCAATGTCTAGGGCGACTTCCGCTCCGCTCACACCCGGTTGATCACGAATGCTGAGGAGATCGCGTTTTATCATGGCGCCAACCTTGAGAAATCGATCTTGAATCGAGCATACCAGCACCTAATTCGGCATGTGAACCGGGTATACAAACTCCGCATCGGCTACAACATGTTTGAGGACTTCGTGATCAAGTATTGCTGGAGCGCCATCGGGTTGGGCGTCTGCTCCATTCCGGTCTTCTTTCCTCAATGGGGTGGGAAAGGGGGACGCCAGGAGCTGACCGGAGGCTCGAATGCTTCGAAAGATCGCTCCGGGGCCCGTACCCAAGATTTCATCACCAACAAGAGGTACGTAGCATGCTAGGACTATGTTTCACACTTCCATCTAACTCCATGGGCCAGGCTGATGATCTCTTTGGCAGACGCCGGTGGCCGTATCATGTACTCGTACAAGGAACTGGCCGAGTTGGCTGGCTTCACCTCTCGAGTGTACAATCTTCTCTCGGTCCTGCACTCATTGAACAACAACGAGTATACCTCCGCTGTGGACGAGGCATTGCTGCAAGAGAAAATCGACGAGATCTACTCCCTCACCGACATCCGCGGGCACGTGGAGTACGGGATCAACGGGATCCAGTTCAAGGACGTTCCCATCGTCACCCCCAACCCTACAAATGTCAAAGGAGGTGAGCTACTTGTGCAGAACCTAAACATGGACATCAACAAGGGCGACCATCTGTTGATCACCGGTCCCAACGGCGTAGGCAAGACATCTGTCGCTCGAGTGATCAGTGGATTATGGCCAGTGTTCCGTAAGTAGCCTCCAGTAGGACATCGAGATTGGTCTAAACTCACCAACCAACATGTCGTGTATAGGTGGGACTCTTGAAGAACCGGAGCCCGTCGACATGTTCTATATACCTCAAAGACCCTATTTATCCTTGGGCACTCTACGCGAACAGTATGTCAACGTCGAGACCCATTCTCCACATGAACCTGATGACTAACTTGGGGAAATTCCAGAGTGATCTACCCACACACCTACGCACAGATGCTGCAAGATGGCCGTACCGATCAGGAGCTCTTCGAGATCCTCAAAGCGGTTCACCTCGCCTATATCCCTGAAAGAGAAGGTGGCTGGGAGACCGTGAAGGAGTGGAAGGATGTATTCTCTGGCGGAGAGAAACAGCGAGTAAGTCCACCTCAACCTCCCCATCGAAGGAGTGAGCTAAATGAGTTTTGTAGATGAACATGGCCCGACTGTTCTACCACCATCCCAAGTTCGCGATTTTGGACGAATGTACCAGTGCGGTCAGCTCCGACGTCGAGGGCCTGATGTACAGCCATGCCAAGGAGATGGGAATAAGTAGGTTCAGTAGAACAAGTCAAGCCAACGGCCCTGCTAACTGATGTCTGCACCCTCATAGCACTGATTACCATCTCGCATCGACCCACGTTGTTCAAGTATCACAAGTATCTGCTTCGATTGATAGGAGACCACGGCCGCTGGGAGTTCTCCAGAATCGGAACCAAGGAAGAGCGGATGTCCGTTGACAATGAAGTGGCGGAGCTCGAGAAGAAACTCAGCGAGATCGAGAAGTTGAAAAAGCGGGTCGAGGAGATCAATGGCGAGTTGCAGCTTAGCGCGCAGAGTGGCATCCACGTAGGGGAGGCTGGTGGCGGGGGTAGATTACACAAGAAGGCCAACTTCTCGGTAGGTGAGGAGTAGGGAACTCCGCCAAACCCCCGACCTCAGCCGGTGCCATGTACTTTACATCACTAAAATAATAAATCCACCCAGCAATATTCTTCTATCATTATACATTCGAAACAACAACATTAACAACAGAAATCATGGTTTGATGTGTCTAAGTTTTTATAGAGATTGACATGTTTGGAAGATTCAGATTTAAGCAGCAGCACGACGGGCAACAGCTCTCTTGGTGGTTTGAGCCATGAAACCAGTCTTGATGGCGGAGACGGAACGGGTGGAACCGCAAGCCTCGCACTGTAAGAAGAAGAGACGGTTCTCCTTTGTAAGAATGGTGTCGGGGGATTTGCAGGTCTTACAGGTGACGTATTCGACGATGTATCTACGCAACACGTTCTCGATCTGCTTCTGCTGGAAACGGCCCTTGATGATCAAGCTGCCTTGACCGTCCACGGAACCGCTGGTACCCAATTCGGCGAAGAGGAACTGAATAAGATGCTCGGGTTGACGATGCATTCTAGTTTCCAAAAAGTGCGTTAGCGTCGGTCGCGTCGCGACGTGGTCCCCAGTGGGTCTTACCTCTTGCAGATATCGGTGATGTTGGTGAAAGAGGTCTTCTTACTACCATCTCTGTGAATGGAGGGGGGAACCATGGTGTAACGTCTCTTCTCAGAGATGAGCTCGGGGTTGTTCTGTCTGAGGATGTTGACGATACGGCCGAGGAGCTCTTGGTAGGTGTAATCACGGTTGGTACCGAGCCAAGAATCTTTGCCGGCTGAGAGAAAATTAAGGGTTAGAGGTCGAGGTTCGGTAGAACTCGGGTGGGAAGTAAAAATTTACCAGGCTTTTCGCTAGACTCGTTCTTGCCCTCTTCATCATCATCATTGAGGTCGGCCTCGAAAGCCTCCATGTCAGCCTTCTTGGACTTCTTCTTCTTCTTCTTCTTCATCTCTCCGAAGTCGAAGGCCTCGGTGGAAGCAGGCTCCTCCTCAGCCTCACCCTCCACTTCCTTAACAGCCTTCTTCTTCTTCTTCTTTTTCAAATCGGCGAACATGGCTGAAGAATCCTCCTCGGCTTCCTCAACTTTGGAATAGATCAGTAAGCCACTCGATCCGAGCCCTCTCCTGAATCACCTACCTTCTCCGTCTTGTTGCTCTTCTTGCTCTTGTTGGGGTTCCTCGGGAACGGCCTCTTCTTCAACGATGGCCTTCTTCTTCTTCTTTTTCTTCTTCATGGAAGTATCGAACAAGAGGCTCTGTTGTAACAGTTGGAGAACAGGTAAGTAAATACAGCACGACACACGTACACACACACGAACGTAATGGATCAGGCGAACGTACAGTATCCTCTTGCATCTCTTGAACTTCTTTCTCGACGTCGGACATGGTGAATTTGAAAAGATTCAGTCAACTCTATTGACACAGAGAGTCGGGGCCGGTGGGGGGATTACAGTGGTGACTTTTGGTGGAATTTTTTTTCGCGGATTCGCTTTCCCCGGTACTTTAAGATCGATTTTTTTTTATTCTATTCATTTTGATCTGATCTTGAGTAGATTCCTATCCAATTTGGATTGAGGTCCAGTCAATTAGCCTGGCTCTACATTCGGTGGATGTGATGTGCTCCTTGTTAAAATGTCAGGTCAGGGGGGAAGAAGGTTGCAGTGCGAGTGTTAGGCCGGGTATTGGATTGGTACATGTAGGTAGGGTACATCATGGGATGTGGGTTGTTTGGGGGAGTTTGGTGATATTGTGGTGGATAATAGGGTTGCCTGGTATATTCAGTGGCATACACAGGGAAAGTACTATGCGAGTCCGAGGTTGGTGCAGGCACATCACTTGGACTAGTTTGTTGATGCGGTGTATCGCGTTTCCTCTCCTTTTTCGGCTTTCTGCGACTGTCCTGAATGCTTTCCGGGATTCTGGTTGCGGGCTCCTCGCTATATGTATCCGCTTCGTCTGAAGCAACCTACGAAGTATAGGTTAAAGGGTAGCCAAACCATCTGAAAAAACATCGGTGGAACTTACCAACTTTGCGCTGGCTCGGATATCCTCAAGCTTTTGGAGCGCTTTGTGGTCCACTGTGGAAAGTTCTTTCTTTTCAATAAGCTCTTCCGTGATTTGATCTAAAATACGATTAGCAACGATTTTCCTCCTATGCGTAATGGCTATCAATACCGGGCAACTGCTGCAATTTGACTGCGTATGTCTGCTGAAGCCGCTGGATCGCCGTCACCTCATTTTGATCGATAAAACTAACGGCAAGGCCTCGTGTGCCTATGACTCAGGTAAGTGAAGTGCTCGGTACCCAAGCGGCATCTGTATATTACCAAATCTTCCTGTTCTCCCTACGCGATGGAAGTATGTCTCTGGATCTCTGGGCATATCGAGGTTTACAACCAGATCCACCCTTTCAATATCCACACCTCGAGCAATCTACATTACAGTTAATATATTTCGTTCATTCGCCAGCATAGTGAAATTTAATACCAGATCGCTGCAGACCAAGACTCGTAACTGAAAATTCCGAGCCTTTGATAAAGTTGCTAGGCGCTCGCGTTGATTTAAACCCCCTGTGAAGATATGTGAATAGTGGGTGTAGGAAATCGGCCGCATGCTACAATACCTGAAATGTATAACGCAGGCCATCCCTTACGAGTGAGATTCTCCGACAATTCCACTGCTCTATACACATAAGAGAGTTGATTCCTATGAAATGCTGCTACTCTTGGACTACTGCGTACATACCTGCCACGGTGGTTGAGGAATATGATACACTGGTAAAAGGGAACCTTGCTCAAAAGCTCTTCTAAGCGTCTGAACTTGCCCTTGTAGGCAGCAAACTTTTGAATCGCATTGCTGTCACCATCGCTGGAAACAACCTCGTAGTACTGCTGTACCCCTGCGATGGAATCCAATGTTATTACATTATCCTGGGCAGACTTAGCTGTTCTTGGCAATACAACCTTCAAGAGAGGGAGTTTCCGAACAAAGCATAACATACTGGGGCATGTGAACGAATCGGTTTATCTTTTCCAATAGCCCGTTGTCATAAGTTGCGGAAAACGCCATGGATTGCTTGGTTTGTGGGAGTGATTTATAGATTACTCTGATGGAACGAATCGTCGGTTAACTACACAGCCTGGGGTTCACCTTTTGACGTGGTGCTTTGCATGCCACTTACTCTATTTGAACAAAGAATACATCCTCCATCAATTTATCTGCCTCGTCCAAGACAAACAGCTTGAGCGCATGAGTGGGAAAAGAACCGGCTTGTATAAGTGCTTGCACTCTGCCTGAGAAAAAGCAACCCCTTGTCAGAAGTCAATTGTGTAGGCGTTCGAAATAAAGTGAGCAATACCCGGAGTTCCGACGGCAATGTGGCAATTTCGTAGCTTGGATAGATCTTCCGAGATGGGTAAACCTCCAATGAACACCTGAACTTGCAAACCTTCGATGAAAGACGCAACAGCTGTCATGACCTCTTTGATTTGTACGGCAATTTCTCTTGTTGGCGCCAAAACGAGAACCTTCATTTCGAAAGCGTGAGTTGAATGAAAGGTGTTTGTTTCGTGTGAAATGGTAGAACGCGTATACCTGGGGAAAATTGACATGCAAATTAACTGCTTCCAAAGAGATGACGCTAAATACTATGGTTTTTCCCGTCCCGGATTTGGCTTGCGCCACCAGATCCAGGCCGAGCCTACCAAGGGGAAGGGCCTTCAGTTGAATGGGCGATGGCTTTCGATAGCCAGATTGGTTTAGTCCCTTCAAAAGCAACGGATTTGATATCAGCGTATCGAAGGTGACATTTTCGTTGATAAGAACGTCTGACGTTCGGTGTGTGAATACTGAGTCCATCTCACGGACCGCATGTAGTTGGAGTATTTTTTATTTATTATTATGGAATGACTGCCATGCCACCTTGGTGGGTAGTTCAAATCAGCTCGCACTATTTGCATTGATTGATGTTTGGTTAAATGCATGTTTATTCTCGTGAATGGTGACTCAATGATCATATATAGTGCCACCAGTGTCGCGGTGATCACTTGGATTTGGCGGCGATGCAATGAGCAGTATGAACCGAGCGACCTCTAAAACCTCACCGCCCAGCTTAGAGGAAATCACAGTTCAGCTAGATGCCCCCTTCATTCCAGAGATCACCACTCGGCTACTGAAAACGATTGTAAAGTTTATCCTTCTAATTCGAGGGCAGCTTCCATGGTAGGTTTGCTCTTGGACTCGAGATTGACACACTTACGCTAACAGGTACCTATTCAACCCATATGAGTTCTTGGGAGCAACTCCAGAGCATGGTAGAGATGGAGAGAAATAGCCAAAACGTAAGTTTTACTCGGCTCTCAGCTGAGATCCAGTCTGAACTACCCCTTCGATTAAGATCAATTCCCTTTGTAGCCACAACATTTCAAGCGAAAATACAAAAAGGCCATCGATGTAAGTAAATACATATTCAGTTAAATCATGTACCCGTTGTCTAATGACGTGCTTGTAGTTGCTGGCCTCTGGGGAGGCTTTGTTCGCGGATATAGAGAAGGCATGCCAGCGTGTAGAAAATGGAGAAGCGGGGCAAATCCGATTTTTGGTGCTGATTGGAACCACCATCACTACCCCCAAAGCAGCATATCTGATCGTTTTACCTCCTATCCACTCAACTGATCTTAACAATAACTTGAAGATCCTCAATGCATGTGAGCGAAAGCTGGTTCGCACCTTGGTGCAACATTTAAGCGACGAAACGACATTAAGTATGCTTCGATGTATGCTCAATTGGATGTCCAATCTATTGATGAGCATCTTGACCGCCTCTAGGACCAACGCGCACTTTCGTATTGGTAGAAACAACACGTGAACACCCACTGGATTTTCTCACTCCGAAACAAATGTTCAATTACTCAAAGCTGAAAGGCAAGATTACTGTGATCACACTGGAAAGCAACCACATAAGCAATGAGGTTGATGCAGATGCTGAGGAAATCATAAGCTTGCACTCCGATGGGAGTGTTATTGATATGGAGCAGGATACACCAGAAAGCCCCTTTCTGTGGTTCCAATCCAAAAATATTCTGTCAGGCTTGAGCGCAATCAACTAGTCATATAGATAGGAGAAGTAGGTTCCGGAGTGGAAAGTCATCAGATAAACAACTTCATTACAAGTTGAGACTCTCTGGTTGCCTGTACGATGAATAAAAGTTTACTTCGTCTATTTGGTTTCAATAATTTATGCAGCGTTGAAAACGCCGAGTCTACACCAGAAGAACGTGAACCATTGAGTAGTTTCGAGGTAGCCACTATGGTATAACAATTTGACTTCCTCCACCCCAGAAAAGCCATGTCCAGGCCCCAACAAAATAGAAGCTTGCGGCCAATCCAAAAACAAGCGGCCACGCTTCTTTGGACTCTAGTAAAAGCCCAGTCACTGTTACCCTAGAATACCTGATGATGGTTTGTCAGGGAAATAGCTAAGCAATGAAATTTACTACTCAGTAACCCACCAGGAAGTGTAGCAGCAGTGTTCCCAATCCCAAAGATGATTCCAGCAAACCTAGGAGCAATATCCAACTGCGAAATGGAAACACCAATTAAAGTGAGCGAGTTGAAACCTAATGCGAGGGATATATAAACCATGCCGATGGTAACTGAAGTGGCAGTATAGCCCGCTAATAGGAGAAACACCCCTGGGCCCAGCATCCCGACACACTGGGCAACCCGACGGACAGTAACCACAGGTATCCCCAATCTATAAATTGCATAATCACCAATAAACCCACTGGCTAGACCAACTAATCCTTGTACAATATACGGCAAAACTGAGGACAATAGTGAGAAACGAAATCTGATAGAGCTTGAGCCAACTACGTACCTGAGAAATAGCCCAATTCATTCAAGTCTACATTGAATACGTCCTTGTAATACGTAGGCAACCAACTCAAAAGCACGTAAAATCCCCAGGAATTACAAAACTGGTTGATCAATATAGCCCAGACTTCTTTTGCTCGCAAGATCTTACACCAGGGAATCCTGTTATCCAATCGCTGCTGGTTGTTCTGCACTAGAACCTCTTCTTCACCCACAGCCTTAGAGCTGTCCAAGTCTCTATGGTACTCCTCTCCTCCCTCGGTCACTGACTCCAGGTCACCCCCTAGGGGCGTGTACGATGGGATCTGGTTATCTTTCTTGCCATCGTACATGGATCTCAATGATGAGAGTTCGGAGCATTGATCTGGGGTGCTAGCGCCAAATATGTACCACGGGATGTTCCATCCGAAACCCATAATTGCGAAAATGTAGAAAATCCATTTCCAGCCAAGAGACGAAGCCGCAATAGGCGCAGATATCAGGAGTGCTAGAATTGCCCCAGCATACGATGCAGCAGTGACGGTAGCTACTGCGCGAGAGCTCTCATGATGCGGAATCCATTGTGCTATTAAAGAGTGGATTGCTGGAAACCCGAGACCTTTGAAACAAGAGGAATCCTATTTAGAATGTGCTTTGAGAAGAGGCTATGATGCTTAACAAACCTTCTCCAGCACCGAGCAGCATTCGACAGGCAAATAGAAGGAACACGTGGTGAGCTACCCAAGGTGTAGCCAGCGTGAAAAGGGACCATAAAAAGGCACCTTTATATGGTTTTCCATTGAGTATGTGTTCCCAGCACTAAAACTTGAAAATTTTACATACCTAAAGCTAGGACACTCTTTCCTCCGAATTTATCCGCTAAAAAACCTCCCAGAACTTGAGTACAGATATAACCGTAAAAGAAGGCCGACAGTATGAGGCCCTGTGTTGTAGACGACCATGAATACTCTTCTGACATAGGTATGATAGCGATGGAAATGTTGGAGCGATCTGGAATGAAGTATTTACCAGTTAACAGAATGTCCTCTCCTGAAGTTAATTAGTTGCTGTCCAAACCTGCATAACTTATGATTACGCTCAAAGCACACAGAAACACTATTGAATGTCTCCTTCGTATTGAAGAAGTAGCATGTGGAAATGAAAGCATGTGACTTTATTGTAGAAAGAGTTCTATGTCAAAGTAGGGAAGAGTATCAATTTATGTATACTTTAAGCTTAATTCGCTATCCTAGGTAAAAGTAACGAATGACATAAAACGGACATTCACGCTTCAAATAAATCAATGCTTTTCCTTATATGAAACATTCCTACATGGCTGAGCATCTCTCGGTATCTCGGCAAGTGTGCAATAGTTGGGCCAATCCAGTGCCTGCAGCCACCAGCCAACAAACAGTGGAGAGAACATTGACAAAACACTGGAAACACACAGCAACTGTTCCCACATCAATTATTTGATGTAACATTTGAAGAAATATTTTATCGGGCTTTCATGTCGAATCAGGTTTCAAGTTTGTAAGATTGATCGCAAGCACCATAACCTTGTGAGCCAACTAGATAGAAGCGCCTTCAGTTGTGTATTCCACAAACATTATGTCACGCTTGGCCGATTCCACACTCTAAACCAACAATTGTTTTCCAAAATCATGTGAAAATGGGATCCTAGAATCCACTTAATATTTGGGTTGTTTTGCATATTTTAAGATTTAGCTAACCAACATCATTTTCCCACTGTCTGAGACGTGAACATTATAGGACATCCAAAAATGGTGATTGTTGCACCAATGGCAGGGCACAGTTGGGTGAAGTCTTAAGCACACCCCGTCCTTTTGGTGCTCAATTTTTACTTCGCCATTTTCATCAACTCTGCTTAGTGCTACCTTTACAACACTCGCATATAGCCAAACCCTTGGCTTCAGAGTTAGTTAACCTGCAAAATTCCCTCAACTCATACGGTAGAGCCCACAACCCCTCCTCTCTGTCGATTGTTGGATAGATACTTGCTTCAACTGATTGATTGAGTCTGATTCTCTCTATTCTTCCCCCTCCATTATTTTATCGCTCTTTGTCAATACCCTGTGAAGTTACTATATATCCTCCAACAATGAACCACACCAATCGTAACATAGCAATGAACAATTCTGGGTATTATCCATCGAACATCGCCAACCCTCAAAACTTCCGTTGAATGCCAACAACAAACCTCCCTCACAGAATGCAAACGTTGGGCTTTACCACCCCGCATACCATTCTTATCCTCACCATTCGCAATTGCACTCTCCTTCGCCGTTGGAATCTATGAATCATGGAGTACTCGCTCCCCCTTCTATCTCACCACCGCCGATCCCATCACATCCCTTGGCTACGCTTCCAGACCCTTCGATATCCGTACACTTGGCTCAAGAGCTCCGAGGTAATTTCCTTGTTCACGGAATGCCCAATACTTGTCTAACCGTCATTCTTGCTCACCAGAGCTTGGACATCAACTCGGTTTGACGGAGGAAGACCTAGCAACACTCCCCTCTTCTCCCTCCCTTAGATCCGCCACCAACCCCAACACCAAGCTTTTTGACGAAACGGAGCAGCGGTTTTTTGACAACTTCTTAGACAACATCTTTTTCGAGGAAAACCTCTTCACGGAGAATCCGCTACCGCCCACCCTTGACAACGCCCACTACTTCACCCCTGGACCTTCCACTAGTCATCCCCACACGTTTCCCATGGAGAAATCTCAACACAAATCCGCTGTACACTCTTCGCTCTACGATATGCTCCACCAACATTCTAGAGAACCTAGCATGCATGGTACACCGACTCCTGCCCCCACCACACCCTCCAGTTTATTCATGAACCACCATTCCGGAATGCCCTCGCCTGTCGATAGCCACACGCTCCAAGCCCTCACGCCGACGAATATCCACTCCCCTCCCCCCAAGCCCATCAAGCGCAGCTCATCCATAGCCTTACCATTGCATATCAACACGGATATCGCCAATCAGATCAGCCCCATCATCCCGGCCAAACGGAAAGGCAGCGACATCAAGCCACGCAAGTATTCCATGAAGAAAGAGCACGAGACTAGCAAGCCCATCAGGGAAGCTGGCCCCGAGTCGCGCTCGAGCATGAACAACGACTCGAACCAGGAGACCGGGCAGAACTCGCAGTCACCCACGCCAAGCGCCATGGACCAACTGAAGGAGGACACCCCGAAGTCAGACCGCTCACGCAAGGGCAACAAAGAACTACTAACGGAGGAGGAGAAGAGGGCCAACCACATCGCCTCGGAGCAAAAGCGACGCAATATGATTCGGTCCGGGTTCCGTGATCTGACGGAGATCGTGCCATCCCTTCGAGACATGAACAACAGCAAGTCCACAATACTCTTCAAGGCGGTGGACTTTATCAAGCGTCTAGAGCGCAAAAACCAGCGGCTCAAAAACAAGGCCAACACTCTGCAGCGACGACTAGAGGGCACTCAGAATGGAGGAATGTACACTTTGCATAACGGTCATCAACCACATCAACACCAGCCACCACCGCCGCGACCAGTGGCGGGCGAGGCCAATCCAGTGCCGGGAGCACATGGGTATATGTACGGATTTAATTTTGGAACCAACCCAGCCTATGATGGAGGGAATGGCAGGTATTTTGGTGGCGGCATACCTGAGGACTCTGTCCACCAATATCCAGCGAGGCCGATTGTACCTAGCCTGAATGCGGCGTCCAGTTGTCGGGTGAACGTGCCCGCCGGGGCCGCACCGCAGGAGTCCACCGCAGATGGCTCCAGGCGGCCGGCGGCCTCGAGATCGTGACCGACTTTTGGGGGGCTATTTAAAATACTTTATCTTGGCAACGTTTGTTCCACTTTCCGGTCTCCGTTGCAGTTACATTTTGGTAGTTTAATACTCGCTTCTTACGTATACTTCATCGAGGCGGTGGTCTGCTGTCCACCAGCTCAGTCAACCCCAACCCCATCTTCACCTTGTACCTATTTACATCTAATGAGGCATTTTATGAATAAATCCATGTGAGAATCCCAGCCGTCGACGGCATTCCGGATTAGCGGATGGTCGCATTTGTTAGCAGTCAGCGGCATGTGAAAATCACAAGCAGTCACCCAATCATCGCAGCACTGTTGCTGATCACAGTCTTCAGCAATCTGTGGGGGTTCCTTGAGCACTGGAGGCTATCTTCGCTATGCTGTAGAGTGGAGACTCGGTAAATGGACGTAAATGCTCTACAGGACGTAGACGACTCATTGGCCCTACAATCACCATGAGACGGTCTAGAGCTATTCGAAGCGGCGAGAGGGGGGAGAGATAGGATGAAAATTTGTCATCATTCCGAATGGTAAAGATAAGGGATCCAAAATGGCCAAATCGAGCCCATATACGTTGAGCAACGGGGCATCGAGGGTGGTCAACATAGTAGCACAGCAGCATAAACCAGAGAGGATGGCAAGTGACGGAAACCAGTGGCTGAGATGGATTTAGTTTGGTTACTCTGATCATCGGGTAAACTTTTGGTAGCGAGGTTCGGAAATGGCATGGGGGATGGAGTGAGGTTCGAAAGAAGTGCCTAGCTTGGACACCGAAAATTTCCTCCACCACATTTCGATCGGTGTCTAGCTTCGGGGAGATATCGGGTGTGGATGATATATTTCGGTCGAAATCTCTGAACCTCACCAAGCTTCTCTTTTTAAATAGCGTTATGTCTCGCTTCCTGAGCACACCGACCACCTCGATTCTGACCCGTTCACTCGGGGTAATTGACATCGTCCCCCTAAGAATCTGATAGCCAATTGTGCGTTACTGATACCATTTGAACCAACCCTAGAATCAATTTCGCACGCTTACCACCGTCAAGCAAGCCCCTTCGCTCACCGGCTTCACCAAGAAGCTGACCGAGGGCCCCTCCCTGGAAGAGTTCCTTGGCGACTCCACGAAACTCTCCCCGGAAGAGGCGTTCGAACTGAAGGAACCGGGGCTGCCTTCAGGCGCCAGGAAACCGTAGGTTTTTCTTCCATCCTCCACCCCCATTTTCGAGAGAATTAACCAGAAGGGACCATTCGGAAACCAAGCAAGCAGAGGCTACCCCCGTGGCTCAAGACCGAAATCCCGGTCGGAGTGAACTTCGCGAAGATCAAAAGAAACCTGAGGGATCTGAAGCTGCACACCGTCTGCGAGGAGGCCAGGTGCCCGAACGTCGGGGACTGTTGGGGCGGTGGCGAACACCAAACTGCCACTGCCACCATTATGGTACGTCTCCTCTCTGACCTCTCCCCAAAACCCACCCCTAACACACACACCCCCCCCGAAAATCTAGCTAATGGGTGACGAGTGCACCCGCGGTTGTCGCTTCTGCTCCGTCAAAACCAACCGCAAGCCAAAACCTCTGGACTCGAAAGAGCCGGAGAACACCGCGGAGGCGATCAAGAGATGGGGACTCGACTACGTCGTGCTGACGTCGGTTGACCGTGACGACCTTCCGGACGGCGGAGCGGAACATTTCGCCAGCACCATACGCAAGATCAAGGAGAAAGCGTCCCACGTGCTGGTCGAATGCTTGACTGGCGATTTCCAGGGGAACCTGGAACACGTTGGCATCGTGGCCAACTCGGGCCTGGATGTCTACGCACACAACCTGGAAACGGTGGAAGGGCTCACACCCTACGTTCGCGACCGTCGTGCCAAGTACAGACAATCCCTTGCGGTTCTGGAGCATGCCAAGAAAACCGTCCCCTCCCTGTTTACCAAGACCTCGGTGATGTTGGGGCTCGGAGAGACGGACGATGAGGTTCTTCAAACCATGAAAGGTACTTCCATTCATCCTCGACCCACACCAGGAACCACGTATTGATACAATTCCACCCCACCCCCCCCCCGCGAAGATCTTCGCAATGTTGACGTAGACTGCCTAACTCTTGGCCAATACATGCGTCCCACCAAGAGGCACATGAAGGTGACGGAGTACATCCCTCCAGAGAAATTCGACCACTGGGCCAAGATCGGTGAAGAGCTCGGATTCAAATATGTTGCTAGCGGCCCTCTGGTTCGTTCGTCATACAAAGCCGGCGAATTCTACATCACCAACATCCTCAAGAAGCAACGGGACGCCGCGACAGCCGTGTAATCATGCGTTGTGTTTGGCAGCAACGATGCTCTCGGAAAGGAAACCTGATGTTTGCTGGTCGTTTGACCACAGGGGCTGTGATTGATTTGCACACATGACATCTCGCACGCTCACACTCACCTACACCCACATCCGTACAACCCATCCGATCCCGGAATATGAACCAAATAAAAGAAGGAAAAGCGAGTTTATCGATTGGGGTTGAAAGAAACAACATATTCTGTACTAAACTACCATGGCATGCCGCTGAAGGCACGCATCTTGACTCAAGAGACAACAATACTATGATGAAGTAGCGAGAGGATCATACCTAGTCAAGCCAATACCCCATGCAAACAAGGAGATAGTCCAGTTGTGGGGGGAACTTGCGTGGGACTACCTCCAGTCAATAAAATAACGGGTGGGTTGGTTAAATGATTATTATTAAGCTAGGATATATTACGCAATTACTAGGCTCCACGACGTCTAACAATAGATTGGGGAGCCCGTACGCTGTGCTCAGCATGGTATTTTCCCTTTAGGCCATATTCTAGAATTTTACAATTGTGCTAGCGGATCAGCCTTCTCGGGGCAAGGAACACGACCACCGCAAGTAGCTTTCTTTCGTAACGCATCACACAGCAGGCTGATGTCGAAGTCAAGCGGCAAGCTGGCGTGCTCTAGGACCTTGCAATCCTCTAAGCTTATATGGATCTCAGAGTCATCCGGACTCACCCCGGGTACTTCGGGGGCCGGCAGCACTGGAGAGTCCGCCACATTCGCAACATCGGATGATGTTTGAACTGGACTAAACAGCTGCTCACTCAGTTGCTCATTGAATTCATCATTCCAACCCTCTTCATAAAAGACAGGCAACGCAGATAAGTCCCCAGCAATATTCTCGTCATATACGCCAGCTGAAGGATCTCTGTAATCAGAAAAGCTAAAGGGCAGGTTTAGGTTTGGCTCTCCAGTGGTGTCATATATTTGTGGAGAGGCGAATTCCTGAGGAACTGAAATCAATGGATCATCGACGATCTCCCCGATAGGAGCAAAGAAACTCGACTCATGAATAGGCTGTTGGAACATGGCGGGCTGTTGGTTTGGATTTAAGATGGAGTTGGTTTTGGGGGTGGCTATCTGCAATATATGAGGGGATGCTTCGTTGAAGGGGGAACGATCATCACTCGAACTTAATCCCAGGTTTTCTGGCGACTGTGAATTGTGGATGAAGTTGATTTCGCCTGAATTGGATGTGGGTGTCCAAGGGAATGTGGCGGGGCTGAATATTGGTGACGCCGATTGAGAGTTGTCTGCATTTTTAAGCAAGTCAACCAAAGTAGGTGCGCCGTCCAGCGCATTGTTTGGTGGCTGAAATGTAAAGTTGCCTTTGAGCAGTACGTTCTCGGCCTTCACCTCCTCCAGGATCTTTCTAAGCTTCGCGTTCTCCTCGGAGTTTTTGTCGTTGCTCTCTTCCAGCTCTTTCACTCTAGTCTCCAACTCCTTTAAGTAGTTATCCTTGCGCTCTCTGAACGCTCGCTGAGCCGCACGGTTCTGTGCTTTTCTTTTCTGTTTGTTGGGGAAATGGTTCAGCCTGGAGCGGAAAAAGAGAAAAAAAGGGAGAAAATTACATCTACTGGCATTGTGGTTATAGGTTTGCGTCCAGGCTTCTTAGGGGCAGGTTTCGATTTGTCTAGGGTAGAGGTTCAGCAAAGCTTTACTACTTCAAGTGGCAAACGAGTGAACTACCTTCAGGGGAGTCAGCTCCCTTGCTGTGTTTCTCTTCTTGATCTACGATCAGAGTTAAAAATCAAGGCCAAAGCTTAGCGTATATGCATTACATACGATTGTGTTTAGCGGGAGTCTTTTGGAACTCGGTGTCATTCTTTCGTTTCAAATAATCCTCAATGTTGTCCAACTGGTTGTGAGCAATGGAGGACTCAAGAATTGTCGGAGTATTGGGCTCATTTTGTATGAATTGAAACTGATAAGCTAGAGTATCATTCATAGCTGCTGATCGAGGTTGGGGCAATATTCTAGATAGTGTGTGAAGTAGAAGAAAGAAAAACTCGTTACGAGTGAAATAGAACAACACTAGGCCTAGAGGAGAATAGAACCTTATGATTTGAGCTTATCAGTTGAGATGTTCAGTGAGTAGAGATTCAAGAGGAACGTTGTAAATCGGCCAGATTCAGATATAGTTAACCACGCCTCAAGGTTGATTGGATAATGTCATGTGGAATTTGTTGAGCCAATAGATGGCCTGGTGTACTTGAGGACAGAATCACCAGTGTTTTGAGCAGTTTTAGGAGCCAGCTCGAATGGATTAATTAGTCATACCCGGTGGACTTGACTGGAATTTTAGGCAGCTTCTATGCATTGGTATTAATAATATGAATTTCCTTCTCCGAGTCCGGTAAATTCTTAATTAAAAAGGGAAATAAGATTTCCGAGTGCCCTCAGTGACTTGTTCGATCCATGCTTGACAATCCTACTTTTTGTACCAAACTGGACTGTCTTTGCTTACTCCGCAGTAGCAGGGAGATTAATTGGACCATTGGTCAGAACATGGCGAATTCCTCTTTCCTGCATGGTGTTGGTTTCCAAATATAATTATTGCCATTCCCGGCCCCAGACATAACATTGTCTTGAATATTGTCGTCAGGTTAGGGCTAAGCACAGGTGGTTTTCTCTACTGCCTTCATTGCTCGAATCCACCATTTCCCTTTTCACTGCTCACCGAGTTTTTGTGTACCTCAACTTCCCTCCGTGTAGGAACCATGACATACTTGTCGATTCGGCCGCAGCCGAAAGTGATCGGTGATTACGGTTATCGCCGGGAAAGAAAGGATACATAGATTAAGTGACATTGTCAATAATTGAGAAAAATATAATCAAAATGAGGGCTTGATCGGATTTGATTGGACCTCCCAAGGGAGCAATATCGATGATTAAAAACGACCTCATCACATACAATTTCTTTCTCTTCCTTCTAACCTGACAGGTTGCTCTTATTACAATGTAAGTATTTTTCAAGGAAGAAAGCGACAGCCAGTTGCAGCCAAATATCCACCTTCACATCATCCAACCCATCCGACTCACCCATCCATCTGTTTGGCAACTTAGGGTTTCTTTGAGCAGTCAGAAACGTTTGGCCGCCAGCGTACTCAAGTGCGGTAAAAGAAAAGTTTGGATTGATCCTAACGAGGTCAACGAAATCGGCAATGCCAACTCCCGTAAGAGCTCGACTTTCCCACCCCGCAATCTGAGTGCTTTATCCATTAACCGTTGAACTCCTTATTCCCAAAGGCCAAAACATCAGAAAGCTCATTAAGGATGGTCTCATCATTAAGAAGCCCCAAGTTGTTCACTCTCGCTTCAGAGTCCGCGAGAAGCTTGCTGCTAAGCGTAAGGGTCGTCACACTGGTACCGGTAAGCGCAGAGGTACTGCCGAAGCCCGTATGCCTACCCAGGTCCTCTGGATGCGTCGCCAACGTGTCTTGCGTCGTATGTTGAGAAAGTACCGTGAATCCGGCAAGATCGACAAGCACTTGTACCACTCTCTCTACATGAAGTCCAAGGGTAATGTTTTCAAGAACAAGCGTGTGTTGATGGAGTTCATTCACAAGGCTAAGGCTGAGAAGCTCAGAGCTAAGCTCATCGCTGATCAAGCTGAGGCTCATCGCCTCAAGGCTAAGGCCGCCCGTGATCGCCGTGCTGAGCGCATTCAAGCCAAGAAGGATGCCCTTCTTGCTTAAATCACCCAAAACCTTTGATTGATTAAATGCATGCTGGTAGTCTAAACCAAAGACTGAATAAATCTAAGCATTTTCCCCTAAACTTCTGTCGACGAAATTTTTGACATGATGCAAACAGGATATAGTTTGTATCGAAAAAGACGAGCAAGGTGGATGTTTCATTATCGAATATGATGATCATGATTGAGTCGGTCATTAATAGAAAGGCTCGGGCTGATCACTAGACTGGGAATTACTATTCGAAACCCCATAATTGGCCAGGTTTTAAGCATAATAGGATTTGGGGCGAATTATGAAACATTGAGTGGTATGAATGCAACCGCTGGAATGTTACATACCTGTGCTATTCATTAGGTGACTGGGAATACCGAAATATCACATCGTTTCGCATGATCATTGGAACCATGGGAGCAAAATAAACCAGAACACATCTCTTAGTGAGCCAGCGGTGTTTTCCGGATCACGATTCAGCAGATCAGTTCACTAGGGAAACGTTGGGAGTGGTGTGCTTCCATCAAGCACCGCGACCAATCGTAGCCCATTCGATGCATCATAGATCTTGTCTTCCATGATGGCGTACTTATAATGTAATGTCAAGATGGTATTTCAACGTTGAGATTCCACTCTTTGGACGAGTATAAGCTTATATCCGCTGAGAAGATTCTCCAAATACTCCACGCTCCCATATTTCCTATGTGAAACCATCGGCACATGATTATCATTACGTTAACGAGCAAAACTCTGCTCGCTTGACGTGGTGATTGGTTCCTTCATGTATCAAATCTCGTCAATGCGAAATGGCGAGTATCGATATGTGTACGTGTGAATGCATAACCAGATCCTACCTCAGTTTATCGACCATCTATTTATTATTATAAATACAAGCAAGTTATTAAAGTTGTACACTAATGGCCATGAGAGATGGTACAGTGAGACCAAGCTTAAGAAAACCGAAATTAGTGGAGAATGCCTAGAAAAGTGTAGCAAAGACGTCTGATTGATACAGAGGGGTTAGAGGGGTTTATTTGGTCGGTGTTAGCCGGACTTTATCCAACTCCAAGATCACAAAGTCAGCTTTGGCCGAGTCATTGCTACTCCTACTGCTTCGGCTGGACCCCATGTGAATGCCATAGTCCTTGCTTGTGAGTTTAGTCTCGTCCGTGTCCAGTGGGGACGAGATGACGATGGTGCTGTTGAAATCCGAGGTTTCTCGGTGATTCCACTTGAAGGAATGGTGGGTCTGCAGGGTGGCGAACTTTGAACATGCAATCCACACCAGATAAAGGTTTATACTTGATTGGATGATGGCCAGACTTTGAAGGATTGTAGCCACGATGTATACGGCGGAAATGGTCACCGAGAAGATCAGCCCATCGTTGATGAAGATGTTGTATATCTTGGATCCCTTTTGACGAAGTTGATGGCTCATGAAATACACGGTGATGGTGGTGAAGAAAATAAAGCCAAGCGCTTCGGATCCAAGCAATGTAATGACCCATACTGTAGGGTTGTCCCAGAGACAGCCGCCCAAGAGATTGCCTTGGATTCCTGGCTCAATGAAGAATTGAACTATGGAGGCCGCCCGCACAATCTGGATTGCGACAAAGAAATACAACAGAAGCCGAGGGGCGCGCATGCACAGATACGCTTTAATGAAGGCCATCGAGGAAATGACCCCTACGGAAAGAAATGACAGGATATTGTAGATTGTAAACACATAAAAGCAGGTTCCGCCGCTCAGGGCATGGACCAGAAGTAGAGTCAAGCTGTTTATCAAGAGCAAGGTCACTTGCAATGCATTAAGCTTGTAAATGGTGCGGGTGTCCTTTCTTACCATCTTGTAGGTAACATAGGCGTCACTAACAATGAAGGGGAGCGAAAAGACAGTGGTGACAAGCTCGAGGCTAGAATTGATGGAGACATGTTCATTGCTACTCATTGCCTTCAAGAAGGCCTAATTAACCAAGCACAGTTTTGGGGAAGGATCAAGCTGGTGAGGAATTTATATATGGTTGAGGCGACACCTAGATCAACTGGTTTATTCCTGATTTTTCGGTTGTTTGGAACGATAAAGTTTCGGGCGGTTTGGGAACGCTAGTTGTCAACAGCTTCTTAGCCGGTGCTTATCGCATCAATGCATAGCTATCTCTACAATCCTGATTTGTAGCAATGAGCGGCTCCTTGTCAAATGCTACTGGACTCCAATGTAGAGCTGAGAGGCTTGTCCAGAGACTGCAACGGTATTTTCCCATTATGGGAAATCAAGTTAAATGAATCACGCGCAGTGAGGAAAATTTTTGCCTTCCGTGAGTTACTTGCCTAGCGTATGAAAGTGTCCCAACTGTTGCACAACAATAATGGTCCAATAAAGATGTGGCTTGTGTAAAGGTGGAGTTCACCGAAAACAACTGTGAAAGGAAGGCCCGGTTGGATGGCGCTTTCCATTCGGTTTGTTTGCACTTATCAAAGTGCTTGATGATCCGTGGGTTGCTTGCTGGTATTAGAGCAAGTAAAGCAGGTGATGCTCGGTGTGTCGTCGCATGTTTGCTGCTTGCATAACAAACTGGTTTGCCTGTCTCAGCTAGTGGTTACTGGCGTGGAAGTACAATTAACCGCCAATGAAGCGATCTAGCAACATAATTACACCTGATGAATTGGTGGTTGGTTAAGTTATTTGGCTGAAACCGTGTTGATTGAGGGATTATTCCGGAGTGTAGGCTTGTCGACCCTTGAGCCTGATAACAATACTACTTAATGGTATAGTATACTCTACCATGTACATCGCTGGAGTGTCTGGCTGCCTGGGGGAAGTCGCACCGTCACACATTAGACCGCTGGAAAATCACTGGGCAAACCTTATTCAAACGGTGGTCACGGATGCAAGGTCATCTGATGCGCGAGTTTCGATTCGTTCGTGACTTAAGTGTCTGATTCAGGTCTGATCAAGGTCTGATCCATAACCGTTAGCAACCCAGTTGCCTAATCAACGACATCTCGCGGGGCATGGAAGTTAGCTGTGCAGCACGAGAACTGGTTGTGGGAATAGATGGTGCTCTGAGCAAGATCAAGGTCATCCGGTTGGTTTGGTTTGCGAAGTGTGCATCTTTATTTGTTACACTCATCTCACGATAATATGGAATGTGGATTTATAATGAATGATGGGTCTGTGCACATCAAGGTTATGTTTAGGGATACTCTAGTTATGGTACATCTGAGCCAGGATATTCGAGCCTATACTCTCGTCGACACAAATGATCTCTTTCTTGTTACTTGTGCTGTCAATGATCTCCGCAGGAATGCAGTCATCGCGTCGGACGAGTCGAGAGGCCCCGGTGGCCATGGCAATACATATAACATAAACCAGACGAATCATTCTTGGAGATTAATGAGCCGAGCGGAGATGGAGGGATGGCATTTTATATATTCCATGAAAAGATGAAACGTTGCAAAGAGAAAGATCCGCCGGGAGAAACAACGTGTTACGTAAAAATGAGCGAAGGTGAGTATCCAATAAGGTAGTGTGGAGTAGACGGATACAGGCTGAAACCAGGTATGAGATTGTGATCAGTTAGCTGAAGTGGCATCTAGGGTGCCATACCTCTTCCCTAATTTACTGGGGCCGTTACTGATGGAGAATTTAGGCAAAAAGCCGAAGGGCAATATTGTAGCGGAGGACGGTCGGTATTCAGTTAGTGCAGATAGACGCATCATACCGATTGAAGACTGTCAGTGCGAAGTATAAATACTGCTAGGCGCTCAACCTCGTTGATTCATCACGTCATGGAATCTTCGATTTTGCTTAACTCATCATGATGGCTTAAGCTGGGGATTATGTGGATATCTTACGCGTCAACTGATTGGCTGGCTTCGAGATACTTTTGAAAAGCTTAGCAATCTTTTTCACTTCGTGCGCTTTTAATTACCGTGTACTTGATAACTCCTAGGGCTCAACCAAGTTGTTCTCTTTCTAAACAATGGCCAATACAACTGATTCCTCAACCATCGCCAAGACCTCCAATTCGGAGTCCGTTAAGAAGTTCTTCTCGGAAAAGGATTGGAAGTTCTATTTGGCTGTTGCTACCCCACTTGTTCTCGCAGGGTTGGGCGCTTGGTACTTGTCTAAAGGCCAAAAGCAACAGAAGCCCAAGCGCTCAAAGAAGGCCAAGGGTGAGAAAAAAGCTGCTGAAGAGACAAGCAGTGAGAAGTCTGCTGAAGCTAGTGAGCCCAGTTGTGAGTATATTCAAGGTTGCCCTTTGTAGCTAGCTTGCCTAACAGAGATCAATTTTTAGCCGAGCCAAACGCCGATCCTGCCAGCATGACTGCCGAGGAAATTGAGGCACTTCCTCAAGAGGTTTGTTTTTGGATGTACTACATTGTGGCTTGTTCTCCTTATCTCATCACTTTAACTGTAGACCCGTTTAAGATATGCTCAATCTCTCAAGAGCAGAGGAAACAGCTACTTTGGTTCCAAGGATTATGACTCCGCTATTAAACTTTATACTCAAGCCATTGCTTTCAAGCCTGATCATGTATACTACGCTAACAGAGCCGCCTGTTATGCTAACCTCAAGGAGTATAAGAACGTGATTGAGGATTGTACAAAGGCACTTGCCATTGAACCACTCTACGTAAAGGCCCTTATCAGAAGGGCCCAGGCCTACGAGAAGGTTGAACAATTAAGAGATTCTTTGCACGGTAATGACCCTCCTTCCTTCACCTGAATAGTTGACTCGGTCAGACTCAGTGACTGATGGCTTTCCTTTTTAGACTTTATGGCTGCCTGTGTCTTCGAAGGCTATTCCAACCAAACCGCTGTTGCTTCTATGGAACGCATGCTCAAGAAGCTTTCAGATACTGCTGCAGTGGAGATCTTGAACTCCAGAGAGGCACAATATCCATCTATCTCTGTGGTCCAATCTTTCCTCAACTCCTTCAGCTCTGGTAGCATAAATATCTCTAATTATTTCTCTGAGTCCACTACTAACATACTGATCTCCTAATCTGCACCAGAGAAACTACTTGATTTAGAGAAGCCCGAGGAAGAAAATGGCGACTTTGCGTTGTACCAAGCTCAAGAAGCCATCAAGGAAACCAGATATAACGACGTGATTGGCTTCTTCGACCAGGCCATTGAGAAGGGTTGCTCTCACATGGCATATGCCTATAGTATGCGTGGATCCTTCAAGTTCTTGAAGGGAGCCTCTACCGAGGCCTTGGAGGATTTCAACAAATCCATCGAATACGACCAATCATATGTTCCTAGCTACATCAAAAAGGGTGCTATCCTTCTTGATGCCACTGGCAATTACGTTTCTGCTCTTGAGGAGTACGAGAAGGCCGCTAACCTTAACCCCGATAATGCCGATGTTTATTATCATAGAGGCCAGGTCTACCTTGTTCTTGGCGAAGTCGACAAAGCTATTGAAGAGTACAACAAGAGTATTTCTCTCAATAGCGACTTCCCTCTCTCTATGATTCAGCTTGGTGTTGCTCAGTATAAGAGCGGCTCTATCATGGCCTCTACTGCTACCTTCCGTAAGGCTTTAAGCCGATTCCCTGAGAACACTGATGTCCATAACCACTATGGCGAGCTCTTCATGGACCAACAACGCTTCGAAGAAGCCGTCACTTCATTTGACAAGGCCATCGCTTGCGACCCCAAGAATCCTAGCCCCTTGATTAACAAGGGAGTCACCATTTTCCAGTGGAAGCAAGATGTCCAAGAAGCCATGGACCTCTGCAAGCAAGCAGTCGAAGTCGACCATGATAACTATGTGGCGATTTCCACTCTTGCGCAATTCTCCCTACAACAAGGACAGATCCAAGAAGCTCTCGATTACTTCAACCAAGCTATCGAGGTCGGCCGAACCCAAATGGAGCTCTCCAACTCGGTCAGCTTCAAGGAAGCTGCGCTCTGCCAAATCGAATTTTTGAAGCGTTACCCTGAGCATTCCGACAAATTATTTGCTACCCAAAGAATGTAAAGCAACATGACCTTCAGCCTTCCCACATTAAATCATCGCATTTCTCCCTCCCAGCTATCACCACATCACTACTCCATAATTTCTGTACCCATATAAAAACAGATTTCTCGAAATACTCGAGCGCCAGGCGGAGGTTTCTTTTCGAAACTAGTGTGAGACATTACTCATTTTGGTTATATGATTGTCTGTTTCAACATTTCCAAGATCATCGCTCAATATGGTCACATTCCCCAATGGATTCTTTCCTGGGAACGAAATGTGACTGCTAG
Source organism: Basidiobolus meristosporus CBS 931.73 (assembly GCA_002104905.1). Lineage (NCBI taxonomy): Eukaryota > Fungi > Basidiobolomycota > Basidiobolomycetes > Basidiobolales > Basidiobolaceae > Basidiobolus > Basidiobolus meristosporus. Next base: position 8,254 of record MCFE01000374.1, on the reverse strand, counting down.
GTTGTATTGTATACGCGTCTTTCATTGTGACCGTTCTATTATTCATTAGTGAAAATATACATTGTAGCTTACAAATTGAGCCTTCATGGTGCCAATGGACGGTGAGGTGCTCTCAGTCGATTTTGGTGGCTCTTAACATTTGCAGCTCTTGTATGGCCGCATAGAGTCTTACTTTTAATGCCGCATTTTCGCTGCTTAATGCTCGATTCCCTTGTTCCAACTCCTGTAAATGTTGGCTTCGCTTTTCTCGACTTCTGCGTGCAGCCAGTCGGTTCCTCTCTCTCCGACGAGACAAGCGCCGCTCTATTAGCGCTTGATGCTTTCCGGGTGTTTCTTTGTTCGCGGCAGAATAGTCATTTGATATATCGACAGTATTTCGCACCTTTTGAGAGCTTTTGTGACTTCCCCCTACCACGTTTCTGGGTTCTGAACCATGGTTGGTTGAAGGCAGGTAACGTTCGAGCTTTGTTAGAGATTCATATACAACAGGGAGATTGACCGGATCGTTCGCATTTCCATCCACGCCATTTGGGGGCTTATTGGAAATGGCACTTGGACTGTAGTCAATTGAGAGCGAATCCCTCGGGTTGGGTGAAGTTGAGGTAGACCTGGTAGCTTGAACTGGCAGATGCAAGGAAAAACGTCGAGTGCGTGTCAATGGTGACGCCTGGTGAGAGATCTGGCTTATATCATTGCCACCAAAAGAATGGGTCTCCACATCGATCCAGGAGATGCTTCTTTTCCGGCCAGGTGGCATGTTATCAAAAGGAGGGAGATGACTGTCGGGTGGATTCACGCAGCGTGGTAGCAAGCAATGGAGATCAGCATTTGTATATTGGTACATAGAGGCCTGACTTGAAAGGGAAGGGAGGTTATGGGTGACTCCCCAAGCTAAGCTTGATCCATCCAACAACGAAGTTGAGAGATCAGGTATCGTTGATGATTCAGTTGAGAGGGTGGACGGAGAGAAAGTCACGTTAACTGGTGACACCTTGCTTGATGTGCAATTCAAGAGTGGCTGATTCCAAGGAATTTTCTCCAAGGATTGATGTGCTGGAAACGGTACCTTGGATGGGCTACTATCAATGTCAAGAGGAGTCACGTATCCTGTCAATAAGGTGGCGTTCTCGAGCTGAGCTGTAAGTATATTATCCAACTCAAGAATCTGATCATCTACCTCGCTTGTAGCGAGGGGATATGGGATAGAGGAGTTCATCTAACAAGAATAGCCAGTTTTCGAGAGAAGCATAGAACAGGATGAGGGTTTTAATAGTTTTCTAAATGGTTGCTAGGATCGAGATCACCCCAAACCATATTCCGCTTCATTGCCAACTATCCGAAAAAAATCACCATTGCAAAAGAGGATGGTTGTTCAAAATACTCTATGGAGAGGGCGGTTTGGCCATCAGAAATTGGGGAAATTGGGGAAAATGGGACTGATATGGCGTGATTGATTTGCAGATAAGCGTTGCTACCAGCTAACATCTAGGTACTACATCCAGACTGACTGTCTGGTGCTACCTTGAGATTTGCTACCTTCCTGAGGATCTGGTTGTCTGACAAGTTCTTGCTTTGGTTAGAGTTGTCCATGGCGGAAGGGTCAGAATGTTCAATATGGTGTTCGTCGCCAGGAATTTGGTGCTTTATGGTAAGATCAGATGGTCAGATTTAAAGCTGCTGATTCAGCAATATGCTGACATGGACGTGTGCAACTGTGTAAACCATCGGGTACTTTCACCTTGGAATCGTCCATCATTTTTTGGAATTTCCTTTGTACCGCAATCCCAAGTCCAGACTACGACCTGCAAAAAGTCGCAGTTTGAGGGTGACCATCTCTCTTAGTTGCAGTTTGAGGGTGACCATCTCTCTTGGACAAATAGGATCCATGAATAGTGAATTCCAATCATGAATATACTTAACTACTATGGTATAAAATCGAGGTAAATACGGAATGCCAACTATCTAATGATATTCTTTGGCCATCACACCCTGTTACCAAACGAACTGTTCGAATTATGTTTGCCTTACTTCCAATCTACAGAGGAGCTACTTTCTCTAGTGAAGGTTAATCATTCCTTCTTTTACCTAACGATAGGTCGGCTGTATTATGCCCCGAAGTTCTCCTCTGCTTTTGCCTGGGGGAAGTTCGTAAGGACGATGAGGGAAAGTAGTGCAGCAGAATCTACTATAAACTACGGACAACTAGTAGTTCGACTAGACCTTTCCAACGTAAGATTCTGTCTTCCGGAAGAGATCGATGCTGCCTCTTGGGCCTTGAGTGAAAAACTCACCGTGCTGAATTTACTCAATTGCAGCCGAGTAACCGATTACTCACTCTTCAAGATTCTTCATCTGGGTAGTCTAAAGGTCATAAAGCTCGGCGAGAACCAGTACCTATCCGATATCAGTAAGTGTGATGAGCGCTGCGCGTCGAGTAGAATAATGTGGTTTAATTGTTTTCAACTTGCTAGTACTATTTCAGATAGCAGAGCGCTGTACCGAATTGGACTCTCTCACGATACAAAGCTGTCACAAAATATCCAACGAGGGGTTGAGCGCGGTGATATCCCGGTGTTCAAAGCTTACTAGCCTTTCAATTGTGCACTGCCGCCAAGTCAACAACAAAACAATCCGGAAAATAATTAAATGCTGTGCTCCAAGACTCACATGCTTTACTTTGAGAAGGTGCTCCAGGATAGATCAGGCTATTCTCAGCAAACTTGGAAGAGCATGTGTCAATTTAGTCAGACTCGAATTAACATTATCCTATTCCGTGCATCCAGCAGTCCTGCGAGCATTCTCAAGTATATCCACCTTAGCAACTCTCTGGGTTGGAGTTGAGGATCCAACGGAGGTACTTTTTGAAGCAGAGGAATTGCTAGAGCCCTTGCTAGGCTTCCAAGACCTTACCACACTATGTCTTTCATTCCCAAATATAACAACCGACTTTATTACCCGGCTGATCACAAGTTTAAAGTCACTTCAAAATCTTGTAATCTTGAGTAATCAGTTTGTCACAAAAGCTTTCCAGAATGCCGTTTTTGACAAACATAGAGTTGCCATTTCCTTCTTTCAATAGTCTGGCCCTGACCCTAGCCCTGACCCTAGCCCTGACCCTAGCCCTGACCCTAGCCCTGACCCTAGCCCTGACCCTAGCCCTGACCCACATGATCTCTGATAGACTACCATATACTCGATGGTTAATCATACCTAATTCACAATCGACCAGCCCCAACCCTCATTTCGTTCCCGCTCCAAACTGGTTTCCAGTGATTAAAGGATTGACGGTGAAACCCATTTACTTGAAATGTGCGATCTAACTGCCTATCTACTCTGTTACGTACATCTCTACTGCTTGCGGGAGGCTCTTCCTCACAACAAAAGCGTCCACCTGGGGTTGGCAAATTCTAGAATAGGCATTGATGGATTAGTTACTCTTGAATGGCCACTACTCTTCAGCTGCCATTTAGGGTGCAGATGCTCAAGTAGTTGTGGTACAACTCTGAACAATATGACGTTCGGCCGGTTCAGGATATGATGCAACATTAGTTCCCAGCGTTTGGGTATCTGCAAAAGTTGTTGCTGAATAGCGTAATCTGACCAATAAGGGGGCTTTCCATTGTTAATGAAATTACCGAATCAATGCCATATTCTCTCCAGCATGTTTTAAACAATGAGGGCAATATAAAACGTCCCTTGCTTGTCCACACTTCACTACTACGGGATGAGGCTGACCACTTTCATTACTGTTTCTTCGGCTGTGCTCTGTGCAGCTATCCATGCTGCCCAGTTGCCTGATACCATCCGTGGCGCTAATCTTGGCGGATGGCTGTTGCTTGAGCCATGTGAGTGGGGTCAATTTCCAGCAAGAAGATCCATTCTAACCTGATTGATCTTTCCTATAGGGATCACACCAAGTCTATTTGAGCAATTCAGAGGTAAAGATGATGCTGCAGTAGATGAATACACCTTCACCGAGAGCCTCGGGAAAAACAAAGCCTACAGTCAGCTCAGAAGGCACTGGGAGTCCTGGGTGACAGAGAAAGACATCAAAAAGCTTGCGAATTATGGCCTGAATACTGTTAGAATTCCTTACGGATATTGGATGGTGGACGTAGAAAAGCACGAGCCTTATGTTCAAGGCCAGTATCCTTATTTACGGAGGGCAGTCAAGTGGGCAATTCAGCACAACCTGCATGTTCTGTTGGATTTGCATGGGGCTCCCGGATCACAGGTAATGGCAAGCCTGTAAATCACCACTCGGATATTGCTAACATCTTGTGCGCTTAGAATGGCTTCGACAATAGTGGACGTGCTGGGCCGGTTAATTGGCCTAAGGAGGCCAACAACATCCAACGTACCATCGACGTACTCAGTAATGTCACAAAGGAGTTCCGGGCAGAAATAGGAGATGGGGATGTTTCAATCCAATTTCTGAACGAGCCATTTGCCATTCCGAATACCGGGGTGACTCTGGATCTACTCAAAGACTTTTATGGCCGTTCGTATACTGCCATTCACAACGCTTCCAAGCTAAGCTACAAACCGGCAACATTTGGCCATGACGGGTTCTCCTTCTTCAACGAGATTGGGAGTTTCTTGAGCTCCATGAAAAACACAGTGCTGGATACCCATATCTACCAGGTTTTTGATGTCAACCTACTTAAATACTCTCGTCAACAACATCTGGAGATGACATGCAATGATAAAGCCAGAATCGGAGGAAGCCCGTTGCGCACTATCGTGGGCGAATGGAGTCTGGCTACCACAGACTGCACTCTGTGGCTAAATGGGTTCCAGAAAGGCGCAAGATATGATGGAACCTTTATTACTACCGAGCCAGTGTGTCCTAGCTGCACATGCAAAGATGAAGGGAATGTTGCCAAGTTCGGTAAAAGCTACCGTGCATTCCTGCGCGAGTTTGCTGAGAAACAGATGGACGCATACGAAGCAGGGTATGGCTGGATTTTCTGGAACTTCAAAGCTGAAAACTCTCCTCAATGGAATTATATCCAAGGAGTAGAAGAGGGGTGGATTCCTAACCCACCTACCGACAGACTTTCCTCTTGCTGACCCACCGACCGACAGACTTTCCTCTTGCTGAACTGACTATTTTTGTTAAATAAATCCACCGCTATGTTGTTGTGGGTGTTCAGCCGCTTTTAAACGTGCTAACCAAAATATCGATCCCTTAGTGACTAGCTTATTGTCATCTACAATGGTTGCGAATTTCGGCATATCATTCTTACTATATTCCAAGGTTCCATTGATCTGGTGGTGCTATCAAAATGCGTACCTATAGGGCGGACAACATAGAATCAAGACCAATATTTTGCTCTTACAGTATATTACATGTATAGTTTAAATGAATAAATACTATTAGCTCCGGCGTGTTGACCAAAGCATATGCGCACACCTGCTGCAATTGACATATTACAAGTACCTGAACTTGGAAGTTTTCAGTGTGAAGCTTGCAGAGTGAACATATGCCTCGGATTTTTGACATCCCCCATCTTCATTGCAGGGATCTCAACAATAATATACTGGAAAGTTCTTTGTATAAATAACAGACATTAATATGTAGCATGGAAGGTTTGAGCTTATGTTGGTCATATCTAAGTATGCATTCATAAAGCTCATGCCAAAATTGTTGCAAATCCTCAGCCCTCTGCGTGTTATATCCTTTCCCCGTCGTTATACACATACATGAGCTTTAATATCAGACAACATCAAGGACTTTTCTAGTGATCCTCTCCAAATCGAAAATAACAAATAAACAGCATTGAAGCCATCAGTTGCAACTACCAAAATTTCAATATGTACAGGGCATAGCAGTAGTGCGATGATTTCTACCGCTCAATATGGAAATATTGCTCATCCGACGTGAGCAAAGCTGATTGCTCAGTTATGAATCTGAACAAACAGTCCTTAGTCGGATGGCTTGTTACTCAGTCGAGCTTCCTCGAGCCGTACAAGAATAGACTATGGAGGGTTTATTAATAACTTCCTGCTGTACCACCATATTATATGAGTCTAATCAGGAGTACAAGTGGGGATCCAATTTGATGGATTGGAGTGCATATATGCTAGTCTATTTGAGTAATGATGAGCGAACCTGTCAACTCACTCAGTCAAAAACGGACTATTGCTTTGATGGTTACTTTAGAGTTAGTTAGTGAGCCAGGGTACTCTAGCCTTCAGTCCCTTCCCTTGTGCCTAAATTTGTAAATCGCTTATTTTATTCACGCCTCTCACACACTGCACATGATGGTGATCGGGATCCATCAGAAAATTCCCCCAAATCCCTGCTATTAATAGACTTTCCAAGTTGGTGAGATGCTCCCTTGAGGTAATGAAAGTAAAATGCGATTTAGCTTTGAAAAATGCCAGTCAAATATTCCCCAGTCCGACTGTCTATGCAATCATCACTCGAGCGTGAATTTTAAGGTTATAGCACGCGGTATAAAAGAATGCTAATCTGCACTGCAAGTAGCAACAAACCCTCAATCCACACGATGCATTCAACACTACGCATCCTTCTCCAAGATGACGCCCTTTTCACAAATACTTTCAGCGCTGACGATGCCTCATCAATGGCGCTTCGAGGAAGCATTATCTTAAGTACAAGCACCATCCTGAAAGTCAAAAAATTAAGTCTTCAGTTCCATGGGAGACTATCCATGCAATTTCCGGCTGCCATTAAAAAAACTCGTCGTGATCTTGTGTATCAAACAGTCATTCTATTTGACCATGAGAAACCCATTCCATTTACAGGTCAGCATACTGTTCCGTTCGAGCTTCTGCTACCTTGCGACCTTCCAGAATCATTCCAAGGAGAGTTCGGGAAAGTCAAATATACGCTAAAGGCTGTAGCTGAAACCTCGTTCATTAATGTCAATTTAAAGTCTGAGGTAGCTGTACCTGTTCTGCGCAATCCAGACTGGAAATACGATCCAAAGTACGAGTATATAGTTGAAGATATCGCCCAAGGCAAACTCGCATGCAATGTCACGCTACCAAAATCAGGTTACAATCCTGGAGAGAAGTTCGACATCAAGGTGTCCACGCTGCCTTTGAGAGCTGGCTTGTGCTTGTCCAATATAACCTGTACACTATACGAGTATACTGAGTTCTATATTCCCGCAAAAAATGATCAAACTGTTGTGTCAGCAGCCGACTTCCTGAAGCGCCTGGATATTATGTCCAAATCAATGCGCATCCTAGAATACGGGAAAATTATTCCAATGGCAGTACCAGAGGATGCTAGTTGTAGTTGTTCTAACTACAACGTTGTAATCCATCACAGGCTGGATGTTCGAATCAGCTATAAAACAATTGAGGAGGGAGAAAGCTCTATCACCGTTAAGATCCCGATCAGTGTAGTCTCGCCCATAATTGCTCCAGAGGCGGAGCAGCTTCCGAAGTATCACGCAATCAAACAGCCACCTTCCTATTATGCATCATCCAGTACCCTTTCCGATGAGACCATGCCATCTATGCCGCCAACTAGTTACTCTCCAGACTACTTGTAATTATTTATTATACAAGATACGTCGTTGCAAGCTATCCTCGCTCTATACGGCTTACTTGAATACTGAACTCTGTAACAGTCGAATTTTTGATTCCATAATCCATATCCCTTGTAGAAATTTCTCACTTAGATTGTAATCGTTTTTACTGATACCGCCACCTTTTTGATGTGGTTCCCTACACGTGTTCCATTCCTCACACAGCCAAATACAAAGTATTTATAATACATTAGAGCGTCAGTAGCTGGGTTTTGTAATTCTCATTTGTTACACTCGTATGTAGCTGAGAACATAAATCTCATGTAACACCTGATGTAAAATTTGTACCTTTAATTAATTCCAATGACTTGATCACTTGGGTTATAACTCAACAACCTTGGTATTTTTGCCTATATTCTTTGTTTGGATGTACTCGGGATATTTTACCAAAATATTGGGTACCCAGAACATATGAATTCTCTGGGTTGTCTAAATACCCTTAAGCCTTGTGCATATATTAGTAGGCCCATCATAAGTATATTGCACATGTCTGCTTTATGAGTGGTGTAAGTTTTGCAACTACAACTAAATATTCACCTAAATTAGTCACAAACATCATTGACTACAAGGGTTAGGGGGGATACAATCATCAACAGGTGAAATCTTTATTTCAGTTAAAACAAAAAAAGCCAGCATTACTGTAGTAGCTTTGATATAATAATATGTAGCTAAGGGGAATTAGTAGT
>MCFE01000373.1:0-84939 GCA_002104905.1 Basidiobolus meristosporus CBS 931.73 | reverse complement strand
TCAATGTACTTAGTTCTGGCATGATTAGTAGGATTTCTAGCTAATGAAATACAACTTTGATTATCCTTGTAAATACATGTTGGTTCACCTGAATTAAAACCTAAGTCTTTGAATAATTTCTGTGGCCATATAGCCTCCTTAATTGCGTGACATGCAGCCATATATTTGGCTTCAGTTGTAGATAGCGTAACAGTTGGCTGTTTCTTGTAATTCCAAGTAATAGCTGCACCAGCGTAAAGAAATACATAGCCTGTGGTAGAGCGTCTGTCAATCAGATCCCTACCCCAATCTGAATCACTATAACCATCAAATTTTTGCCTATTAGCTGCTCCAGAGTATTCCAGTACCATATTTATGGTACCTTGTAGACATCTGAAAATCTGCTTAACTGCTGCAATTTGATCTGATCTATAATTCTGCATGAATTGACTGACTATTCCAACTGCTACTGCAATATCTGGACATGTAGACACCATCAAGTACATTAGGCTACTGACCATCGATTGATAGGGAGAGTTTTGGTCCATATATGAGCTGTTTTCATCTATAACTGGCTGAGATTTGCTTAATTTCAGGTTATTGTCCATAGGGGTTGCTGCAGGTTTGCAATTTTCCATTTTGAAGCGTCTAAAATGTCCCTGATGTACTTAGACTGATTCAGCACAATTTTCTGCGTAGGTACGTCAAATATGACCTCAATTCCAAGAAATTAGCTCAATTTTCCAAGATCTTCCATCTCAAACATGCTGAAGAGATCTGATTTTGTCTGTTTAAGTGCCTCTTGATCACTTGTAGCTATAATTAGGTTGTCCACATAAAGAACTAGGATGATCACGCCCTTTTTGAGCTGTTTCACTTATATACTGTGATCTGCAGTGCTACAAGAGTGTTGTAAGAGTCTTGGAGATATTGGAAGTGATTGGGAGAACAAGTAGATTATGTGGTTTTCACTTGATGATTTATTGATTGTAAAAGTAGCATTTATACTTTTACCTGGTTTTGACATTACAAACACGTAGAATAGGTTAAGGAAGGTCCTAAGAACATGTGTGCAAAGTTTGGGGCTGTTTGGACAACTTTGAGAATTTTCATGTTCTGGGTACCTGGCATTTTGGTGAAAGTATTCCAAGTAAATCCCAACAAGGAATTTGGTCAGTATTCTCTAGGATTTGAAGGTGATGAATAAGTGACTAAGTTAGGTGAATATTTAGGTGGAAATACAAATTTTTTACAGCACTCCCACTCAGCTAAATGTTCATACTGACTAGTCCTAATTTGACCTAAGATATTCAAATTTGTCTCCAGCTAATGGTTTGGTAAATATGTCTGCAATCATTTCATCTTTAGGACAGTAAACTACGCTATCTAAGCTATTTTCTATAGCTTCATGTATGAAATGATGTCTAATATCTATGTGCTTGGTTCTAGCATGAGAAGTTGGATTTCTACCTAATTGTATACATCCTTGATTATCTTGAAATAAAGTAATAGGCATTTTTTGACATAGGCCTAAATCTGTTAAGAGTTTTCTTAACCACATTGCTTCTTTTGTAGCTTCACAGGCTGCCATATACTCTGCCTCTGTAGTAGAAAGTGCTACAGTTGGTTGCTTTCTTATATTCCATGAAATTGCTCCTTGAGAGTAAAGAAAGGTGTATCCTGTGGTGGATCTTCTGTCTTCCAAATTTCGTCGCCAATCAGCATCAGAGTATCCCACAAAGTCCTGTTCTGAATCCTTATAAGTGTATCTTAAGCAGATATCAGCAGTTCCTTTTAGGTATCTAAAAATTTGCTTAACTGCTGTAATATGATCAGATCCATAGTTCTGATTATGTTGGCTGACAACTCCCATTGAATATGAGATATCTGGGCGTGTTCCAAGCATGATATACATCAGACTGCCGACTATGGATTGATAAGGAAAGTCAGGGCTTTCAGATGGCACCAAGCTCTCTTGATTTGGTTGAGTTTTGACCAAGTTAAGGTTTGTCCCCATTGGGGTAGCTGCCGGTTTACAGTCTTCCATTTTGTACTTCTTTAGTATATCTTGAATATACTTGGATTGGCTTAGGGTAATAGTCTGGGTACTTATGTCTATGGAGAACTTAGTCCCTAAGCAGTAACTAGGTTCTCCTAAATCAGACATCTTGAACTCCTTAGATAGGCTGGATTTAGTCTCTTCCAACGCTTCTAGGTTATTGGCGGCTATAATAAGATCATCCACATATAGAGCTAATAGAACTGGATTTGCTCTATCTGGTTTATAGTATATACTATAGTCAGCATTACTTCTTTTGAAACTCAAGGATTCCAAATAAGAATCTATCTTGCAATTCCAGGCTCTTGGTGATTGTTTGAGACCATATAGTGACTTTTTAAGCTTGCAGACCAAATGGGGGTTATCTTGGTCAACAAACCTGTCAGGCTGGTCCATATACACATCCTCATCAAGTTCTCCATTCAAAAATGCAGTTTTTACATCCATTTGATGAATAAAACACTTATATTTGGCTGCAATAGCCAATATTAATCTGATGGAATTAAACTTGGCTACCGGTGCAAAGGTCTCAGTATAGTCAAGTCCTTTTGTTTGAGAGTATTCTTTGGCTACAAGTCTTGCTTTGTATCTTTCAATTGTACCTTCAGCCTTGTATTTTGTCTTGAAGACCCACCTGCATCCAATTGATTTTTGGTTGATTGGTAATTTGACCAAGACCCAAGTTTGATTTTCCATCAGTGCCTGATATTCCTCAGTCATTGCAGATCTCCAAAAATTTGTCTGAGGGCTATTTAGGGCCTCTTTTACAGTCTGGGGTTCATCAATATGGACTGAATAGGCATAGGCTAAGTTTGTACCCTCATTGATATAGTAATTTGGGCTATTTCTTGTCTGATTGGATCTCCGGGCATTTGATACTGGAAAGATCACTTCTGGGATATTCCTGGGCACTGATTCTGGCTGAACCACGGTTGTAGAGTCCTCTGGAGTGAAAAAATTTTCATTGTTTTGCTCTGATTCAATCCTGACAATTGGTGGACTTGAGATCAAATTTTTGTCATCATCTGATGTCATTTTTTGTGAAAATTTTGAATTTTCATCAAACAACACATCCCTGGACTTGATAAGCTTCTTTGCTTTGGTATTGTAGAGTCTGTATGCCTTACTCTCATTGCTGTAGCCCAAAAATATGCATTTTACACTTTTTGGCTCAAATTTTGACTGATTTCTGGGCAGTGTTTTGGCATATGCTGTGCATCCAAATATTCATAGATGTTTTGCACTTGGTCTGTATCCATACCATGCTTCAAATGGAGTAGAATCACGAAGTATTCTGTTATAACTCCTATTTTTAAGGTATACAGCTGTGGCAACTGAATCCGCCCAAAAATCATAGGATAATTTTTGATCATGGATCATAGATCTTGCCATATCAATTATTGATCTGTTAGCTTGCTCTGCTACTCCATTTTGCTGTGGGGAGTATGGTACAGTAGTCTCTTGCTTTATCCCATGAATTTTGCAGAAGTGGATGAAGAGTTTTGAGGTATATTCTCCACCATTATCAGAGCGTATTTTCTTGATTGTTTTGCCAGTTTCTCTCTCCACCATGGCTTTAAACGCCCTGAACTTAGACAGAGCTTCTTCCTTTCTCTCCATGAAGTAGACCCATGTGTATCTTGTATAATCATCAACAAAAGTGATTAAATACTTCATCCCGCCTAAGGATAAATTTTGCATAGGTCCACACAGATCTGAGTGAATTAGATCTAATTTTTTCTTAGTTTTGATTAACCCAGAGCTCTTCAACAGTTGTCTGGCTTATTTCCCATATATGCAGGCTTCACAGTGCTCCAAATTAGCTGGGGGATCAATTTTCACTCCAGCAATTAGCTGATCTTTGATCATTTTACTCAAATAGTCAAAATTGAGGTGCCCAAATCTCCTGTGCCAAAGCATTGGTGTTTGTTCATTTAAGTTACTTATATTGGCTTCCAGATATGATGGAATATAAATCAACTTGTATAGATTTGGATCTCTGATGCCCAAAGCAATATGGGCACAATTTTGATCAGTGATCCTGCATCCAGAATTGTCAAAACTGAAACTGAGTCCTTCTGCTGTGGCCTTGCTTACAGAGAGTAGGTTCTTGGCTATTTCTGGTACATAGAGTACTTCTTTAAAGGTCAGTGTATGGCTTTCTTCACTGCTTCTAAGGTTTACTTGGATAGTTCCTTCTCCCACTGCATCAAGTGTTCTATTGTCACCCATGAAAACCTTCTTAACTGGAATTTCTTGATATTGGGTAAAAGTTCTTTTTGGTGTGTAAAGTGTTGAGATGCTCCAGAGTCAATATACCACGTCTGAGAATCCTTGTTTGTGGTCATATTTAGTGCAGATATGAATAGTCTATCTTCAGTTGTTGCAGCATTTCCATATTGAGGATTCTTTTGCTGATTATCTTTCTTTTTGAGACACCGGTCTGATGTGTGTCCTTTCCTTTTGCAGTAGTTACAAAACAGGTTGCTGTTGCCTTTGTAGGGTCTTGGGTACCTCCTTTGTTGGTTATCATTGCTTATTAAAGCATTTTCTTCTTCCTTCTTATTGGCACTTGATTTTCTTAATTCTTCATCCAGGAGCCTTCCATATACATAATTTAAGGTCAAATCTTCAGTTCTGGACTCTAGGGCTGATACAAGGCCCTGAAACTTGTCTGTCAGGCTATTCAGGATGGTAACTATCACATCCTCATCAGTAGTTGGTATGCCCACAGATTCCATTTCATTTACCAGCAGGGTAATTTTGTTAATTAGATTTTTCATTTCTTCTCCTGGCAGCATCTTTGTAGTAAGAAATTCTCATCTCAGATACATCTTCTTAGCAGCTGAACATGACTGGTAGGTGTCCTCTAATGCTTTCCAGGCATTCTTTGCCGTTTTTGCTCTTGAGCATTGAATTAGCAATTTGTCCTTGACATTAAGGCAAATGCAGTTAAAGGCACTTTGTTCTTTCTTCTGGTACTTTAAGGCTTCCTCTCCCATGTTTTTAGGACGGCATTCTTCTCCCATGACAATATCCCAAAGGCCTCTTTCTTGTAGCAGCATCTTCATCTTCACCTTCCACACTTGGTAGTTAGATCCATCCAACTTTTCAGCAGAGGGAAAAATTCCAGTGTTAGCAGTAGTAGACATTGCAGAGAGTGACAGCTTGGGGCTCATAACCTGTTGTAAGAGTCTTGGAGATATTGGAAGTGATTGGGAGAACAAGTAGATTATGTAGTTTTCACTTAATGATCTATTGAATGTGAAAGTAGTATTTATACTTTTACATAGCCTTGGCATTACAAACACATAGAATAGGTTAAGAAAGGTCCCAAGAACATGTGTGCAAAGTTTGGGGCTGTTTGGACAACTTTGAGAATTTTTCATGTTCTGGGTACCTGGCATTTTGGTGAAAATATTCCAAGTAAATCCCAACAAGGAATTTGGTCAGTATTCTCTAGGATTTGAAGGTGATGATCTAAGTGACTAAGTTAGGTGAATATTTAGGTGGAAATACAAATTTTTTACAACAGAGAGAACCCAATTTCCTCTAGATATGTGTCAATCTTGTTATACCATGCCCTGGGTGCCTGCTTAAGCCCATACAACAATTTTCTAAGTTTGCACACCTTATGAGGGCCTTTTGGATCAGTAAAACCTTCTGGTTGCTCCATATATATAGTTTCTTGAAATCCCTATTTAGAAAGGCTGTTTTGACATCCATTTGGTGTAGATCTAGACTGTGTATAGCTGCCAGGGCTAGAACTGTCCAAATAGAGTTAAACTTGGCAACCAGAGCAAATGTTTCCTTAAAGTCTAGTTCCTGGATCTGGGAATAGTCTTTAGCTACCAATCTAGCCTTGTTCTGATCAACGGCACCATTTGAGGTTATCTTGATCTTGTAGACCCATCTACATCCTATTGGCTTTCTCCCATTTGGTAAATCTACCAGTTCTCACGTTTTTGCCTTGATCAGTGATTGGTACTCCTCCTGCATGGCTTGTTGCCACTTAGTAGCATCTGCACCTTGCATTGCCTGTTCCAGATTCTGAGGTTTGGCACATAAGGCAAGATAAGCTTCTTCATGATCATTGGATGTCTGCCACCAGGATCCAGGGGCATCTCTTATTCTGGTAGATCTCCTAACTGGGATAATCTGTTCTGATCTGGAACTGGTAGAAGTATCTTCCATCTCTGGCTGGATTTGGTACGTATCTTCTTCATTTGTGTTGATTGCATCATCAGGCAGCTGACCAATGATTTCTGTGGCTTTCTGATCTGAATTCTCCTCAAATACAACGTCCCTGCTCTTGATCAGCTTCTGAATTTTGCCATCATACACTCTATACCCTTTAGTATCTTCACAATACCCAAGAAAGATCCCTTTCCTACTCATTGGTTCCAACTTTGAGTGTTTTTTGTCAGGGATGTGATAAAAAACATCACTGTCAAAGATCCTGAGGTGCTGGAGATCTGGTTTTTTGCCTGTATATGCTTCAAAGGGTGTAAAAGCACGTAGTGCTGTTTTTGGGCATCTGTTCTTGAGGTATACAGTGGTAGCAACAGATTCAGCCCAAAACTTGTAGTCCATTCCCTTATCATTTAGCATAGATCTTCCCATCTCTACTATTGTTCTATTTGCATGTTCTGCTACTCCATTTTGCTGTGGAGTATGAGGAACTGTGGTCTGTTGAAGTATACCAGTAGACAAGCAGTATTTTGCAAACTCCTTAGAGCAGTATTCTCCTCGATGGTCACTTTGTAGTACCTTCAATTTACACCCAGTTTGTGTTTCTGCCATGTTCTTGAAATGCTTAAGCGTCTCTAAAGCTTCATCCTTTGTTTTGAGGAAGTACACCTGTGTATATCTTGTCTTGTCATCAATAAACATCATAAAGTATCTCTTGGCGCCAATGGACAGTGTTCTTATGGGGCCACATATGTCTGAGTGTACAATAGCCAATATTTTGGTGCTATTGAAGCCTTCTGAGCTCTTGAAATGTTGCCTAGCTTGTTTGCCATATGAACATCCCTTGCAAACATTCAATTTGATTGGAGTTGAGTATTCTGGGCCCAAAACAAGCTGATTTTTCACCAATTGGCTCATTTTCTGTTCCCCTATGTGTCCTAGCCTCCTATGCCACGTCTCCCAGTTGGTTTCATCAGTTTCAGCAATGTTGACATACTCAGGTACAATGATCTTGCATTGTAACTTGTATATATTGTGATCTCTGATTCCCAAAGCTAATTTTTGTCCATTCTCACTCAATATTGAGCAGCACAGCTTGGTAAAAACAAATTTCAGTCCCTGAGTAGTTGCTTTACTGACTGAAAGTAGGTTCTTAGCTATTCCAGGTACATAGAGTACGGCAGTCAGTTTTGCTGTTGTTGCCCCTGAGTTATCACTCATATTTAGTTGTATAGACCCACTGGCGGTAGCTTCCAATGCAGAGTTATCTCCCAGATAAACCTTTCTTACAGGAATAGTCTTTAAGTTGCTGAACCAATCCTTTATACCACAAATATATTGTGATGTTGCAGAGTCAATATACCATTCATTACTTTGGTTACTTGCACTGTCTTGTACAGTTACAAATAACTGTTCATCAGTAGTTATATGGTTTGCCTGCTCTAGTTTCTGTTTTTTGTCTGCTTGTTTCTTCTTGCATTCTCTTGCCCAGTGACCTGGCTTCTTACAGTAGTTACAGCAGCCAGGTTTTCTTTGGTTTTGTTACTTTCCCTTCTTTTCAGTATGCCTTTCTGAACTGAATAAAGCATTATCTTCAATTTTCTCTGCTTGATCATTACATCTGAGTTCTTCATGGAGAAGTCTTCCTTTGACATAGTCTAAAGTCAAGTTGTCTTCTCTGCTTTCAAAAGAAAGTATGAGTGGCTCATACTCATCTGGTAGGCTGCAAAGCAGACAGAGTATCTTTTCTTCATCATCTACACCAGCATTAATACTGTAAATTTCTTCTGCAAGTGTCTCCATTCTGGTAATGAGTTGTAGCATGTCATCATCTGGTTTCTTCCTCATGTTGAAGAACTTTTGTTTCAAATAAAGCTTGCTTAATACTGACTTTGCTCTAAAGATCTTCTCTAAGGATTCCCATGCTGCTTTGGCAGTATTTGCGGCATGGATTTGTCCAATGAAGGAGTCTTGCACATTGATGTATATGGCATTGAAGGCCTTTCTCTCCTTCTCTTGAAACTTCTCTACATCTTCTGCTGTTCCTTTGGGCTCTACTTCCTTTCCTGTTACTATGTTACAAAGCTTTCTTTCCTCAAGGTGGATCTGCAACTTGATTCTCCAAAGTCTGTAGTTCTTCCTATCAAACCTCTCCTTTACAGGGAAGATCTTAGTATTGCTTTGTTTGCTTGTGGAAGTCATCTTTAGAATAGATTAAGGCAATTAGGGCTCATAACCTGTTGCAATTTACAAAGTGATTTGGATATAAGGAACTTATCAAGAAATAGTGATAATAGTTGAACTGTTGTTTATTCATAAAGAAGCTCAGTATTTATACCTTTGTAGAAGTATTACAGCTGTAACACTAAGTAGGGAGGGTTTCTCAATATTCAGGAGCATTCTGTAACAGTTTCAGGGTTAGTACATAATGTTTGGTAATGGTGCTAATTTGATCCTGACTATATGGGAATAATCATAAGATCATATATCTGGAGAAAGTGGCAAAGTTAAGGCAGTAAATGAGTCCTAGAGTGACTAAGACTAGTCTAGAATTGTTAAGTAAATTTTTAGCTGCTGAATGATACCAAATAGTCCAATATTTCAACAACTCTCACATAATCAACTGTATTTCTCAGCCAGTACGGATGAAGATCAATAACTATGAAGAAGACCTACAGGCCTATATATGTGGGAACTGCAAGCTTGACCTTGTACTTGGAAAACCTGGCTTTTTTGTCATAATTCATGAAATAACTGGAGAACCCATGCTACTCAGATCTAGAAGGACAACTAGACCTCTGAGTTATTACCTGCCAGATTGGATTTTAACTTGGCCAGTTTCAATGTGTGTGAAACAACTGAAGTTAGCAATACACAGTTCTGTAGAGGACTTGGAAAAGGCACCCAGATTTTCTCATGGCAGTATTACAGGAGGATTCCTCTATTCCAATACCCAAGAAAAGCCAGAATCTTTTGAATGAGTATTCAGATTTATTTCCAGATGAGCTTGTAAGCCTACCTCTAGTGAGTAAGATACCTTGCAGAACGAGTCCATTGGAGTTGGAAGAGATGAAGAGACAAATAGATCAGTTACTGAAGCAAGGATACATCAGACCTGGCAAGTCACCTTGAGGAGCACCAGTATTATTTGTGAACAAGAAGGATAGAACATTTTGGATTTGAATTGACTACAGAGCTGTTAACTCAGTTCCTATGAAGAATAAGTACCCCATACCTTGGATTGATGAGCCACTGGACCAACTCATTGCAGCCACTATTTTCAGGAAGATTGACCTGATGTCAGGATACAACCAGATTAGGGTGAAGCCAGAAAACATCCCAAAGACAGCATTCAGGACCAAATTTGGACATTATGAGTACTTTGTCATGAGTTTTGGCCTCACCAATGACCCAGCAACATTCATGACCCTGATGCAGACTGTCTTCCAGGAGTACTTAGACTATTTGTGATAATCTATCAAGATGATATATTGTTATAGAGCAAGACAGAAGAGGATCACTTGGTGCACATTGAAAAGGTCTTGAAGAAGCCAAGAGAGAACAAGCATTATGGCAAGGTTTTTGAGTGTGAATTCTTCTGTTGAAATATTAGAGAGATATACTGGAAGTGAATTGGAGAATTAGAAGATTTACATGATATTCACTTGATGTTTTATTGAGTTGCAACACAGTATTTATACATATTGCAGAACTACGTAAATGTGACTATTTGGTCATTATTAGGGGAGTCTCAGGAGTACATTTGCCAAGTTTCAGCTCATTTGGACAAGTTTCAGATTTTCCTAAAATTCTGTACTTCTCTAATTCCTAATAATTAGTAAATATCTTACAAACTATTTTCCATGTTGACAATCTGAGATATATCATTTCACTAAGTGCTAGTTCATAATATATTAATAATTAGGTGAGCTTCTAATTATCTCAACACTCCCACTCACATAATATATTAATATACTTATGAACTTGCTGTGGTGTTGTGTATCTTGCGGTTGAAATTAAACCTGCAATTAACCATCTGACCTATTGGACTAATGTATTCTCCAATATATGTTAAGGATTGCATATTATCTGTAATAACTACAAATAAGTCCATACTGTTGATTACATACTTCAGATCAAATTGCTTTGAGTCTGAACTCTGATCTCATCACAAATATCTATGAATGAGTATCATCAATTTGATTGGAGTAAAACTTTTCAGATACTGATCAAATCCAGGCTTAGTTTGTATCATCAGAGAGCTGCATTCTCAGGCTTTCTGCTGTTTCTTATTTGAGTAAAATTGGTCAATAATTAGCAAAGTTAGGAAGTGGTCTTCTCTCCAGTAGATCTGGATCATCCACAGTTCCAGTCTATAGTCTAATTCACTTAGACTATCCTCCATATATCCATAACTGGAACTGGATAGTAACTTTCCTCATATATTCCATATATGATCTGCTGAGACCAACAAAGATCAGCATTGTAGTTGCCTTATTCTTCACCGGTTGACCAAGTATTTCCTCTTCCAGACTAGTGCCTTCAATGGTATCTAGCCTTGGTTTTCTTCATTCCTGATCTGGGATATTGTACTCCCACTGAAGCTATGTCTTCTGGTGCTTCCTGCCTTCTAAAACTGACTAAGATAGATCATATATATCCTTCTGATCCAGGCATAACTTTCTTGGACTGATATCACTGTTATGGTATTCAGATCTTCCCTTTGCATCTTGATAGGCTTGATTTGGTATCACAGCATACCACAGCTTAAATGGCAGCTATTCATAGAGGCCTAATCCTAAACAGGATAGATATGGTCTCATATGTACTATTGCGCTTGAACAGTACAACCTGATCTGGCACTTTCCAGTTGTGTAAATCTACAATAATGGCTCTGATAAGCCACTGTTACTTCTGATAGAGCTTTCCAGCATAGAGCTTGATTGACAGTGCAAATAGACAAGTGCAAGATCTTCTGGACCCATCATAACCCCTAGGTTGGCCCTTGGTACCACTTCTCTAGCCTCCACTGCAAGTAAGTTGACCTCATTGTTCACCATAATTGTGATGTTGCCTCTGAGTACGTAGGTTCTCTTGGACTGCTCTGCTGCTTTCCTTAGCAACAATACTCCACTATCCTTGTGTGGTAGAATAACTGGATCATATCTAGTGTGCTAGATAGTACAAATCTGGCCTAGGTATCACCTAACTCCATTTAGAAACTGGCAACTTATTGGTGGTAGGTTTTTGTTCCATATCTGGTCTTAAATATGCTGGTTGCTGGAATTTCCTTATTCATCTAGATCTGGACCATACAGGTAGCATATCCACGGTTTGTTAGATCTCCCAGAGTGTTCAGGAACCTCCTGTCCTCAAAACATATCTATTCTGAGATGTTTCAACCAAATTGTTCATCCATTTTGATCTGGCATAACTTTTCACAGGCTTGATCAAATTTGATCAAATAAACTTCCTTAAAAAGCCATTTCTCTCAGCAGCTTGGTGGCAGATATCATCATTGCAGTTTGGCCCATAGCTGGGAGCTGTAAGCAACTTGATCTGATCAAAATAGCATGATTAACATCTGATCCATGTTAATATAAATGATCCTTCATCACTGTAAGTATGTGATATATGTACTAGTGTAGGGCAACTAGTACACTCCTTGATAGTACTTCATGCATATTCTATAGTGTATATAGAGACTATATGCATATACTTTGGCCAAGGTCTCCGGTAGCACTTTTCTTGATGGCGGTAGAAATTCCATGCTTCAACATATATGGATGTATCTCCTCCCACTGTATCTGATACTTGATGTAGACATGTAGCTTGTCTAATAAGTGTCTCACAGAGCTTCAGGATCATTGGTACTGGAAATAGTCCCACTGATATATCATGCATACCACTCCTAAGTTGGCACATCTGAGATCACTGATCTTTGGCCAAATATATAGGATTTATATCATTTGGATCCTCAGAGCTTGGGCAAGCTGATCCATATATCTGTTGGCAAATTCAACTCCAAACCAGGGCAGCAGGTGGCATCAAAGTGTTTGCGCATCATTTCATTTCAAGTGACTACAGACTTATGTAAATTCACTGCAGCAATGTGGGCACTTCATCAACTGAAATAGTCTAATCCAAACCCAGGTATACATGGATCTTCAAAATAGATCCATCATGTGGTGATAATAAGGATCATAGGATTAATACATATATCATGTAAGTGTTGTAAGAGTCTTGGAGATATTGGAAGTGATTGGGAGGACAAGTAGATCATGTGGTTTTCACTTAATGATTTATTGAATGTAAAAGTAGTATTTATACTTTTACCTGGTCTTGGCATTACAAACACGTAGAATAGGCTAAGGAAGGTCCCAAGAACATGTGTGCAAAGTTTGGGGCTGTTTGGACAACTTCGAGAATTTTTCATGTTCTGGGTACCTGGCATTTTGGTGAAAATATTCCAAGATAATCCCAACAAGGAATTTGGTCAGTATTCTCTAGGATTTGAAGATAATGATCTAAGTGACTAAGTTGGGTGAATATTTAGGTGGAAATACAAATTTTTACAACAGTAAGATGCCCCTTATTGATCTTGACTCCTTGCTGGGATTATGCATTTTCTCAAAGCTTCATCCTTCTGCATATTCCATAACTTTTGAAATTTGTCCAACATGATCTCCTTGACATATGACCGTTTTCTTTGCTTAGTGTCTTCTTTAAGGGCAAAGGCCTCTCTCTCCAAAACAATATATCCCATCTAGCAGTTCTTTGCAGTGGCAGTACTTTTCTGTCTTTTGTAACTTCAGGTAGACCAGGTGGTCTTTCTCCAGAATAAAGACACAGCACTGGAGCAAAGTAGACAACCAAGATAAAGCAAGCGTGGGGCTCATAACCTGTTGAAATATTAGAGAGATATACTGGAAGGAAAATGGAGAATTAGAAGATTTACATGATATTCACTTGATATTTTATTGAGTTGCAACACAGTATTTATACTTATTGCAGAACTACGTAAATGTGAATATTTGGTCATTATTAGGGGAGTCTCAGGAGTACATGTGCTAAGTTTCAGCTCATTTGGACAAATTTCAGATTTTCCTAAAATTCTGTACTTCTAAAATCCTAATAATTAGTAAATATCTTACAAACTAATTTCCATGTTGATAATCTGAAATATATCATTTCACCAAGTGCTAGTTCATAATATATTAATAATTAGGTGGACTCCTAATTATTGCAACATCTTCAAGGATCACATTGAATATCTGGGACACATAGTGACAAGCACAGGAGTAACCTTAGACCCTAAAAAAGCTGAAGTTATCAAGAATGTGAAGCAGCCCCATAGTATATAAGAACTCAGAACATTCCTTGAAATGGCCTTCTATGATTGGAGATTTGTCAAGTCCTTTACAAATATTGCAGCCCCTTCAACCGATAACCTCAAGAAAGACAATACCTTCAAGTCAGACATAGCTTGTGATACTGCCTTCCAGACATTCAAGAATGAACTTGCTAAGCTGCCAAGTTTAAGACTACCTGACTTCAGAAAAGTGCTTACTCCGTGCACAGATGCTTCAGATTATGCAATTGGTAGAGTGTTGAGCCAAGAACACAAGGGAAAGGACTACCCAGTTGCCTTTGAGTTCAAGAAACTGAACTCAGCAGTACAAAGCTATCCAGTGCATGAGAAGCAGATGCTTGCTACAATACACTGTTTGAAGATATGGAGATGCTATATTGAAGGAGTCAAATGCACTGTGAAGACTGTTCATGCATCCCTAAAGTATACTTTACTCATAAGGTACTCTCTAGAAGAATGACAAGATGGAGTGAATACATTGAGCAATTTGATCAGGAGATTGTCACCTGCCCTGGGAGAACAACACAGTTGGTGATGCCTTATCAAGATTAGAACAAGTTGCACAACTCCACTTGGTGCATGAATTAGATTGGCCTATCCTATTACCAAAGTACTTGGAGGATCAAGCCATTTGTAATGAGGTGGATGAAGATATCAAGAAGATAATCCAGGACAAAGTCAGCAAATTTGTAATATAGGATGAAACACTCTATCAAATAGCTGATCAAAGCCCTATTGCCTATTGCCCATCTGTTCTTGCCTGGATTTAATACATAAGCTACACAATGGATATGGAAATCTTGGAATTGAAGGAACCTATAGCCTTGTGAAAGCCTGAGCATGGTGGCCCAGAAAGAAACAAGACATTGAGAAGCTAGTGAAAACATGCCCAAATTGCCACAAAAAGCTAGTGAAAACCTGCCCAAATTGCCAAATCAATCAAGGCCAGTAACAAAGAATTGCCAAACTCTTTCCCTTGGAGCCTGTAAGACCATTTGAAAGATGGGGAATCAACTTTATTGGAAGACTGCCAACTACCAACAAATGCAACTAATGGATCCTAGTAACAATTGACTATGCCACCAAAAGGCCAGTGTCCAAAGCTGTTTCTATAGACAGTGAACAAGTAGTGACAAGTTTCATCTACCATAAGATCCTTATGAAGTTTGGATGCCCTATAGAGATTCTATCTAATAGAGGTGATAACTTTATGGCTAAGACACCAGAAGCTTACCTGGATATGCAGCACATCAGACACTTGAAAACCTCTGCATATCATTCCAGAACTAATGGAGTCACTCAATGGTTTAATGAATTATTTGGAAAAGTGCTGACCAAGTATACAACTGGTATTGTCAGTGGATGGGATGAGTACATAGACCAAGCACTTGTTGCAAGCAGAGTCAGAGAACCCAACATCACCCAACAATTACCCTTTTAAATAGTGTATGGATGCAAACCTAGGATCCCAGGAGATCTTACACAACCAAAGCTTACAGACACCTTAGAAGATGAATTCAGTCAGCAAAGTAGACACCAGCAGCTAGAGCAATGACATCAAGAGGTGCAGACCAAAGTATTTCAAAGTGCAGAAAAGATAAAGCAGAGATTTGATCAGACTATAGCACCAGAAGCATCCACAGTTGGGAACTTTGTATTGCTAAGTAGCAAAACTTGGAAGAAGTTTGAGCCACAATGGAATGGACCATTGAAGATCATCAGAGAATGTCCATTTGCAACTTACTAACTAGTGGACAAACAAGGCAACATGTTGGGAGACTTAGTGTATAGGGACAGACTCAAGTTTGCAAGACTTGCTGATAATACTGAACCATCAAGATATTGGTATCACAACAAAAGTGATCCTGGAGAACCCTCTCCACTTTAGTAAGGGAGAATGTTATGATCTACCACTTCAATGTTTAGGTTAGATCAGTTTTTAGTCAAATCAATTGGTTATATGTTTTGCTTATCAGTAGTCAGCAATTGATCTGGTAAGATATATATAAGGAGCGGCTGGAACCTCAATAAAAAGCAGTTCAAGTTTTAGTGAGTACAATACTAGCTAAACTCCCTATTCCTCTACAACTCTTATACCAAGACCTCAACAATAGTCTGTCTACTAAAGATGATTATGTGGACCCTTTGGGCTCTGAGTCAAGTAGGCAATGAACAATCCAATCCAAGGGATCTTTCTTGGGTATTGTGAAGATACTAAAGGGCATAGAGTGTATGATGGCAAAATTCAGAAGCTGACCAAGAGCAGGGACATTTTATTTGAGGAGAACTCAGATCAGAAAGCCACAGAAATCATTGGCCAGCTGCCTGATAATGCAATCAATACTAATGAAGAAGATATGTACCAAATCCAGCCCAATATGGAAGATACTTCTACCAGTTCCAGATCAGAGCAGACTATCCCAGTTAGGAGATCTACCAGAACAAGAAATACCCCTGGATCCTTGTGGCAGACATCCAATGATCATGAAGAAGCTTATCTTGCCTTATGTGCTAAACCTCAGAATCTGGAACCAGCAATGCAAAGTCCAGATGCTGTTTTGTGGCAACAAGCCTGGCAGGAGGAGTACCAATCACTGATCAAGGCAAAAATGTGAGAACTGGTAGATTAGCAAATGGGAGAAAGCCAATAGGATGTAGATGGGTCTACAAGATGAAGGCAACCTCAAATGGTGCCATTGTTAAGAACAAGGCTAGATTGGTAGCTAAAGGCTATTCCCAGATCCAGGGACTAGACTTTGAGGAAACATTTGCTCCGGTTGCCAAGTTTAACTCCATTAGGACAGATCTAGCCCTGGCAGCTGTACACAGTCTAGATCTACACTAAATGGATGTTAAAACAGCATTTCTAAATGGGGATTTGCAAGAAACAATATATATGGAGCAACCAGAAGTCTTTACCAATCCAAGAGTGCCCCATTAGGTTTGGAAACTTAAAAAACTGTTGTATGGGCTTAAGCAGGCACCTAGAGCATGGTATAACAAGATTGACATATATCTATAGGAAATTGGGTTCTCTTGTGGCACTGCAGATCACAGTATATATGTGAAACAGCTCAAAAAGGGTGTGATCATCCTAGTTCTTTATGTGGACAACCTAATTATAGCTACTAGTGACCAAGAGGCTTTTATACAGACAAAATCAGATCACTTCAGTAAGTCTGAGATGAAAGATCTTGGAAAATTGAGCTATTTTCTTAGAATTGAGGTCAAATTTGATATACCTACGCAGAAAATTGTGCTGAATCAGTCTAAGTACATCAGAGACATTCTTAGACGCTTTAGAATGGAAAATTGCAAACCTGCAGCTGCCCCTATGGACAATAACCTGAAATTAAGCAAATCTCAGCCAGTTATAGATGAAAATGGCTCAAATATGGACCAAAACTTTCCTTATCAATCAATGGTTGGTAGTCTAATGTACTTGGTGGTGTCTACATGTTTAGATATTGCAGTGGCTATTGGAATAGTCAGTCAATTCATGCAGAATGATGGATCAGATCAAATTGCAGCAGTTAAGTGGTTTTTCAGATATCTATAAGTTACCATAAATATGGTACTGGAATACTCTGGAGCAGCTAATAGGCAAAAATTTGATGGTTACAGTGATGCAGATTGGGGTAGGGATCTGATTGACAAGTGCTCAATCACAGGCTATGTATTTCTTTATGCTGGTGCAGCTTTTACTTGGATTTGCAAGAAACAACCAACTGTGGCCCTATCTGCAATGGAAGCAGAATATATGGCTGCATGTCAAGCAACTAAGGAGGCTATGTGGCTACAAAAATTTTTCAAAGACTTAGGTTCTGATTCATATGAACCAACATGTATTTACAAGAATAATCTAGTCTGTATTTCATTAGCCAGAAATCCTACTAATCATGCCAGAACTAAGCACATTGATATACAGCATCACTTTGTGAGGGAAGCTGTAGAAAATTACTTAGTAGAGTTAGTGTACTGCCCATCTAACAAAATGGTGGCAGTTATATTGGCAAAACCACTAGCTAGGCCACAATTTGAGAATCTCAGGGAGGAATTAGGATAAAGAAACTATTTAGCTGAGGGGGAGTGTTGAAATATTGGACTATTTGGGATCATTCTGCAGCTAAAAGTTTACTCAACAAATTTGGACTAGTCTTGGTCACTGTGAGACTTATTTACAGCTCTAACTTTGCCACTTTCCTCAGATCTATGATATAATGATTATTCCCCTATAGTCAGGATCAAATTAGCACTAATACTAACTATTATGTACTAACCCTGAAGCTGTTACAGAATGCTCCTTAATATTGAGAAACCCTCCTTACTTAGTGTTACATCTGTATTACTTCTACAAAGGTATGAATACTGAGCTTCTGTATGAATAAACAACAGTTCAACTATTATCACTATTTCTTGATAAGTTCCTTATATCTAAATCACTTCTTAAATTGCAACAGTTACAGCACTAATACTCATTGGATGGTAGACATCATTGGAGTCAGTTATTAAATATGGGGTTGCACTTATAATACCATTGGTAATGAAGATACAATAGATGTTTCAGAAGAAATAAATCAATTTCAGTCAACAAAATGTAAGAGAATTGATTGAGTCAAAAGTAACAAGTGTGAAAAAGAGGCAATAGCTATAAATGTACAAAATGTAGAATATGATTGAGTGTTTGAGATCACAAAGTGAGGTAATTGGTTAAGAACCAATTAAGATCCACTTGTGTATTTATGAGATGAGATATTTTGACCAAGTTTTTTGAGAAATCTGGGGTGCAATCTTTTCTGATAGTCTTTGCATAGAGTCCTGATGAGATCCATACGTTATAGTCCCAGCACTTTAATTTTGCGGCATTTTTTCAACAAGATCATCACAAATATTTATCATAGGGTATGTTCCAAGGGAGATATACATCCAACACTTCTCAAGAGTTTTGTGGGTAGTGTTCACTGGGTGCAATAACCTCTGGCGAAAGCTTACTATGAATACTTTTGTCTCTGCTCTAATGTAAAGGAGAATACAGCCACAAACTTGTCAAGGGAAAACTATTCCCTATGATAAATTATTTTGATGATCTCATCAGAAGGCCATCACAGATTCTAAGTCCCATGACTAAGAGGTATGGATCCCATTGGGACACTGTGCAAAGACTGTCAAAAAGTAATTGCATCCAAGATATTTTACAGAACTTGGTCAAAAATTCTCATTGCAAAAATACAAAAGTAGCTTATGATTGGTTCTCTGCCAGTTTCCTCACTTTTAATCCTGGACACTCTATCACTTTGTATATTTGTGTGCATCAATTGGCTATTGCCTCTTTTTTGCACCCCTTACTACGTGACTCAGCCATTTCTTTTACTTATCATACATACAAGTTGATTTTTTTCTGGTGGGTCTCAGTTGTACTTTGATTGCCAACTGAATTGACCTACACAAGTACCTATACCTTACACTGACATTAAGCCTAACCACACACTCAACAATTAATTTCATCAAAATCCTCCACTTAATAAGTATTTCTGCTGTAATGCTCTGTTCTACAACTATGGCAGGAACCCTGCAGCATGTCACTGTTCACTCACTGGTTCATATATGTCCTTGTCTTCAGCTGGCACTGCAAGGTCTAGCACCTGTTCTACTAGTCTTGGCAGTAAATTCTTGCAATATTCAAGTGCATTTTCTAGAGCACTGCTTGTGAAGAAGTGCTGCAACCTCTTTCTGTGCCTCTTAATGTTCCTAACCCTAACCCTAAGTAATAGCTATCTTTCTCCTAGACATCTACAGCAGGGGTATTCCATTATGGGGGCCCCCCACTTTGCCCACCCCAGCCCTCCCACTCTCCCTAAGCTCCTGATGGTTGGATGGTATGCAAGCCCTATAGTGATGGCATGCTAGGCATTTAAGAGCCTCTTTAATATTGGTCCACTCTTCATCATTTCAGTCAGCAGCTTCACAGATCTTCAATGACTTTATATTTTCAGTCTTTGGTATAAACACTATATTTTCTCCCTACCATGCTGCCATAGGTTCTTGTGTGGGAGTTATCTTAGGGCACTGTTGTTGTGCTTAAGAGACTATAGAGTATTTTTCTGAAGCTATATTGGGGAATGTCTCAGTTCTTGGCTATGACATTGAACTACTTGAGATCCTTGTTTGCAACATAGATACTGCCTTCTCTACCTGGGATATTGATTACTCTACACTTTTATCTGTTCATCCTGTTTCTGGACTATTTCCAGACTTCTCTGGGCCATTGCAGCACTGCTATCAGCCACAGCACCTGATTGCCTCATAATTTTTCTGGTATGAGCTGACAACATATTTGCTCATACAGACAGTAGTGATGCTTTGATGGCCACTTACTGGTCCCTAACTGAAGGTACTGCTTTTGCTACGTTCTCATCTGCCTCAGCCATTTGCTAAGCTTGTGGCTCTGTAGAGATTCCCAATTGCCTACTTGACTGGGAACCTGAGGAGTTGGCATTATTCCTTTCAGAGGGTAAGCTGTCCACAGGGCCTTTTTTTGTTGTAGTCCGGCATGTTGCACTTAATGTCAAGGCAAGCAGTAGTCCAATCATTCTACTGCTACTGTCAGTGATGGGGTTTGACTGCAAACCAGACAACTTTGCTTTATTTTTTGGCTACATATACATGGCACAACTTTAGTAATGATGCTTATTATGGTAAGTCATCATCAAATCTTCATTTGTATAGGTGTCACAACTCATATACAAGACTATCTTGAACTCACATGAGTATTGACAAAAAAGTAATATGATAGTAGTATGTTGCTGATTGTGAAACTGTTTGCCCCATGGACAAGACTACTTTGATTCAATGCTGTAAGAGAAGAGAAAAACAACCTTCTGACTATTGTCGCAAGCTGCCCAGCCATGAAGCACATAGACGGCATAGGAAGTATCACATGGATAAATGGCCAATGTTTTGCCACATAAGTCATATTTGATCATTCACCAGTCACTGTTGTAAAACAATATCTTGCCAGCCACTTGATACTTCTAAAATGGAATCTAGCCCTACTTGTCACCCTGTGCAAACTGGAAAAGGAGGGTTTGTGATGCCTTTAGGCTCACCCCAGCCTTTTGAATATGGAAGACAGAGTGATAGCTCTGAATAACCAGGCTCACTAATGCATTGTGAGCCTACCTTTCCTAACAGTAGTACCCTGCTTGATAGCCAGCTTTTCTGGATGCAATGGATGGTATTAATGTTTTATATCCAGGATCCAGGGGACTTAGTCCATAACTCTGATACATTATTATTACCTGGACTCCAACACTAAGAACATCATCTTTCTGCAGAATGAATGTATAGAAGTCAGCATGCAATTGCAGCAGAATTGGCAAGTTACTAACCATCAGCTGGAATATGGAATTAATGGGAAACTGGAGTTACTTAAGATAGAGGGTATCTGTTGTAGCAAAAGCATTCCATAAGAAGCAATGCATTTGCATTTCAACAATTTCCTAGGCTCATGACCAATGGTATATGCAGCATTTCAAGCTGAATGAGCCCTTTGAGATACCATTGAATTCTGACAAAAATGGCAAGATATTATAGAGTATCTGCTATCCAATGTACTTCTCATGTGCTCTAATCAACATTTATATACATATGCAACAATGCAAGTGCAAGAACAGGATGAACTAGACGTGTATTTATTCAAGTGGCATTCTGAAGCCATTCCTATCAAAAGTACATTGGAAGCATTGAGAGTCATATATGCACATTGTTGGAATATTTATCCAATGCAGATAACCAATGTCAATTTAACACATCTACAGCTTTGGTGCAAGGAGTTAATGATGGGATTGGAGCTGCTACACTACAAGCATAAAGCTGAGCACATAGATCTCTGTTGCTACAATATCCATCTACTGAACCATTGTGCCTGGTGTCTTGAGAATATCAAACCTTACTTCACCTTCTGGGAGTTTTCTATGAAGCAGATGTGTGGGGAGATAGGAAGACAAGTCAAGTTGCAAGTACTAACATATACTAATCTCATCATGAATACTACCTTCAAGTTCATCATGGATGTGAAGAGTTGGCACATAGAGTACTGCCAAGAAGAGTTGAAAAATACTGGGGACAAATGTTCACATAGAGACACCTATGCTGATGGCACTAAGAAGCTAAGGAGCATCAATGAGTGGGTAATCAGCTAAGTGATGCAAAGTTGGGTTGGGTGCAACAAGCAAGTAACTTTATTGGGATAATTCTACCAAAATATGCCAGATTTCTTTTGGCCACAAGCCAATTTCTACACCATTTGATATGGAATTCACACAAAGAAGAGCCCAAACACACCTATAAGGGGGACTAGAGTCCAGCAGGGACAAGGAATGTATTGGCAAAATACCAAAAAGGTCTTTGCAGATATTCAGGAGGTATTTATGTCAGAAGTGGCAGCAACCAATTATATGCTTGCAAGATATGTATGTTACCAGCAATACAAGGTATACGGCAACTTTTCAAGCATCCCACTAAAAAGCTGTAAGGTTGAGATGATAGAAGTACGTCAATTGTTGCAGGTGTGCACATCTGTGGAGGTTAGTAAGCAGGATGCCTTAGTATTTTTTGATTTAAACTATGTATGAAATACGCAAGGTAGCATTTGGTAAGCAAATAAGGAGCTGTGATTCTACAGTGAGATATATGGTATGGTAGCATAATACTGAACTAGCTGTAGGCTGCCATACAGCCATGTTAATGCTATTAAAGGCCGCAAAGAGGCCATCATGTCACCATTAAGTTTTTTGCCTTACAAGGCTATTGGATGTACTGGCCTGTTAGATCCACTGAGATGGTTATAATGCATACTAAGACTGCAAAAATGCTATGCCACCCTTGGCCAAACTCCACACAAACACTGTTATATTTTATCAGCATTATTTGGATCTATCATTAGCAAAATGCAATGGTGATCCTGTCACACAATTGTGTAGATGGTAACTAATTCCAAGCTGCTGGTATTATGTGAGTCTCCTGATGGAATTATGATGCTATTCTGGATTGGATCCACCTGCAGGACCAAGTTATTTCTCATAGGGTATTGAGCCACAATCCCCAATTGTGATAGCATCTTAACACAAGTATGTGCTGGGTTTGGCCTCCTTTGAGAAGACAATACTCTAAAGCCTACAAGTTAGAACAACTGAAACTCTGCCATCAGGGCCTTACCTGAATGCAGCTGTGTGTAATCTTTATATTTTTTTTGCTGAGAGTTTACCATAGTTCTGTATTTGGAACATTGCTTCTACATTTATGTAGCATTCAAAGATGACCTACCATAGTAAGCCTTATAGTAAAGTGGTGGTACCACATGCACATATATTTGTAACATTATTTCTCTGTTGGTTTGACTTGCTTCTATATATATGCCATCAAGAAATAAAGCAAAGCTGTCTAGTTCTTAATCAAACTGCACTGCTGACAGAGCAGAAGAACTGTTTGACAACAGCTTGAGTTGACATTGACTGCAACAACCAGGGCTACAACTAAAAATGGCCATGATCACAATGTGCCCATTAAAGTAAATAATGTAGAGTCCTGAGTCCTCTGCAGAGCCACAAGCTGACCATAAAGATCATGAAAACAAAAATGTTGCAAATGCTGTACCATTGGTATATGCCTAGCAGGTGGCTATCATAAAGCACCACTATCAGTATTAGCAAGTATTTTGTCAGTTCTTACCAAATCATTGATGAGGATATTAAGTGGAGTGGCTGATAGGGTTGATGCAATGGCCCAGAGAAATCAGAAAATAGTCCAGAGACAGGATAAGTGTATATCATGTGTGTTGAAATATTAGAGAGATATATTGGAAATGAATTGGAGAATTAGAAGATTTACATGATATTCACTTTATGTTTTATTGAGTTGCAACACAGTATTTAAACTTATTGCAGAACTACATAAATGTGGCTACTTGGTCATTATTAGAGGAGTCTCAGGAGTACATGTGTCAAGTTTCAGCCCGTTTGGACAAGTTTCAGATTTTCCTAAAATTCTATACTTCTCAAATTCCTAATAATTAGTAAATATCTTACAAACTAATTTCCATGTTGATAATCTGAAATATATCATTTCACTAAGTGCTAGCTCATAATATATCAATAATTAGGTGGACTCCTAATTATTTCAACACTCCCACTCACATAATATATTCATATACTTATGAACTTGCTGTGGTGTTGTGTATCTTGCGGTTGAAATTAAACCTGCAATTAACCATCTAACCTATTGGACTAATGTATTCTCCAATAAATGTTAAGGATAGCATATTATCTGTAATAACTGAGTATAGGTCCATGCTGTTAATTACATACTTCAGATCAAATTGCTTTGAGTCTGAACTCTGATCTAATCACAAGTATCTATGAATGAGTATCATCAATTTGATTGGAGTAAAACTTTTTAGATACTGATCAAATCCCAGCATACTTTGTATCATCAGAGAGCTGCATTCTCAGGCTATCTGCTGTTATTTATTTGAGTAAAATTGGTCAATAATTGGCAAAGTTAGGAAGTGGTCTTCTCTCCAGTAGATCTGGATCATCCACAGTTCCGGTCTATAGTCTAATTCACTTAGACTATCCTCCATTTATCCATAACTGAATCTGGATAGTAACTTTCCTCATATACTCCATATATAATCTGCTGAGACCAACAAAGATCAGCATTGTAGTTGCCTTATTCTTCACCGGTTGACCAAGTATTTCCTCTTCCGGACTAGTGCCTTCAGTGGTATCTAGCCTAGCTTTTTTTCATTCCTGATCTGGTACTCCCACTGAAGCTACGTCTTCTGGTGCTTCCTGCCTTCTAAAACTGACTGAGATAGATCATATATATCCTTCTGATCTAGGCATAACTTTCTTGGACTGATATCCTGTTACAGTATTCAGATCTTCCCTTTACATCTTGATAGGCTTGATTTGGTATCACAGGATACCACAGCTTGATTGGCAGCTATTCATAGAGGCCTAATCCTAAACAGGATAGATATGGTCTCATATGTACTATTGTGCTTGAATAGTACAACCTGATCTGGCACTTTCCAATTGCGTAAATCTACCATAATGGCTCTGATAAGCCACTGTTACTTCTGATAGAACTTTCCAGCATACATATGACCTTTTTCCTTGCTTAGTGTCTTCTTTAAGGGCAAAGGCCTCTCTCTCTAAAACAATATATCCCATCTAACAGTTCTTTGCAGCGGCAGTACTTTTCTGTCTTTTGTAACTTCAGGTAGACTAGGCTGTCTTTCTCCAGAATAAAGACACAGCACTAGAGCAAAGTAGACAACCAAGATAAAGCAAGCTTGGGGCTCATAACCTGTTGAAATATTAGAGAGATATATTGGAAGTGAATTGGAGAATTAGAAGATTTACATGATATTCACTTTATGTTTTATTGAGTTGCAACACAGTATTGATACATATTGCAGAACTACGTAAATGTGGCTACTTGGTCATTATTAGGGGAGTCTCAGGAGTACATGTGCCAAGTTTCAGCTCATTTGGACAAGTTTCAGATTTTCCTAAAATTCTGTACTTCTCAAATTCCTAATAATTAGTAAATATCTTACAAACTAATTTCCATGTTGATAATCTGAAATATATCATTTCACTAAGTGCTAGTTCATAATATATCAATAATTAGGTGGACTCCTAATTATTTCAACAGTGCAAGGGAGCTGTGGCTAAAAGCCAGCAGCTGCCTCAAGAGCTCATTACAGGCAGGGCCAAAAGCTCTATGGAAGTATCAAAGAAACATCCAGCAGCTGACAGAGCACCAACTTGGGACAAGTAGGTATATAGCAATGAGCTGGCATAACATTGCGCAAGAAAAGTGTAGTTCCATTCAAGAAGCACTCAGTCAGAGTAGCAGTGATGGACCTGTCAGGAGAAACCAGCTGCTTCTTCAGGAGCCTATTGCAGTTAGGGCTGAAAGCACAAAACAAGCAGTAAGTAAATGTCAGCTTGCTGGATGAGTGCCAGTGTAGTGGGGCTGCAGTGACACCTACTGACAGATTTGCCCATTTGCATATTCTTTACCTCCACCCTAGCTTTAGTTCTATCCCCTTTGTGTAATCTGATTGGTACCATCCCATAAGCTGCCGAATGATGATACCTATTTATTTATTTTGTAATTTATCCATCACTTTGTGTAAAAATACTAGATTTAAGTGCTTCTATATAAGGCAAGTACCTACACTAGGATCTATGACACAGGATCAATCTGTGTCATGATTCCTACCATTTTCATCCTTAATATGGTAACTCTATGTTACACAGGCTTCAGTGTACTGAACCATGATTGGTTGGATGTGCAAAGACTGTCAAGTGAGGTGCTAGAATTTACAGTGCTGGCTGAAGACCTGGATACATGGAAATCAGTGAATGAACAATGGCATAAAGTTTTAGGATGCCAAAGGCACGGAAAAATGATTTATGGTTGAAATACTTATTGAATGGTGGATATCAATATAGTGACTTCTTGAGCTTGAGGCTGAGTTTAAGGTCAGTGTTTGGTATAGGGACTTGTATAGGTCATAACAGATTGAAATTAAGTTACAACTGAAAATTGAAAGGAGGTACTGCTTTGGCTAAATTTGCATCAGCCTGAAAATTATGATCAGCTTGCAGCTCTGCAAAGATTCCTAACTGCTTACTTCACTAACAACACGAGGAGTCAGCATTTTTACCTTAAGTCCAGCGATTATTAAGAAAAGAACAGAGCTCAATTGAAGAAAAATTCAGTCAAAGTACCAGTAAAGAATCTGGTAGTAATAAGACCAGTTGCATTCTCAGGAGCCTACACAAGCAGGGCTTAAAGCTCTAAACATGCAGTAGCAAAATAACTGGTTACCTGGAGAGTGCTGGCAAGTGCAAGGCAGGAAAAAACAAATATAGCAGTGCAGCACCTATCAAGGAAGAATTGTAGTGCAATACCAGATGCCTCAGTCTGAGTAGGAGTAAAAGACCTGGTAACAATAATGGTAAAGGTAACAGGAAAAGAGTATTAGCATGCCAGAGATAGGGAAGCATAGGAATGAAGCTGCAGCTCTCACCAATTTACGCTGTTGGTTCACAACAGGTTGAATTCCACAATAGCAAAGAGAAATTACCTGCAGGACAACATCTGTTTTTACACAAGTTGGAGGTGCATCCTAGGCAGAAAGAGTGGAGATCTCACTGAAAGATAAAGCAATAATTTCAAGAACTCAAATTGCTAGTACAATGCCTGCAGTGGAATCTTGGAACATTAATTGGTGCACCAAGAGGTTGCAACACTTCTTCAAGTGCAGTGCTCAACAAAATGCACTTAAATAATGCAAGGATATATTGAAAAAACTGACAGATGAGGTGCTCAATCTTGCAGTGCAATCCAACAACCAGGATATAGGGGAACAAGTGAATGAGCAATGCTATGATGCTGTAGGATTCCCAGCAAAGTCATGGAAATAGGGAGTTACAGCAGAAATACTGATTAAATGATGGGTTTTAATGAAGCTACTTGTTAAGTGTGGTGTTGAGCTTAATATTAGTGATGGGTATACAGACATGTAAAGCTCAATGCAATTGACCATTGAGTGCTCACTGAAGTCTCAATAGTAAGAAAGCAACATGGATGCTTGAGATGGGAGAGAATTGGCTAAGGCAGCAAGTAAGCAGTGTAACAAATGGGAAATAGGCAATATATTTATGCAAATACAGGAGGTGAATGAGTATCTGGGAATAGAAAGTGAGAGAATTAGTTGAAACCACTTAAAAGCCCATTATGTACTGCTTTGATGCAAAATATGGAATAAGATTTTTGTGAAATCTGGAGTGCAATTTTGCTTTTAGTCTTTGCATGGTGTCCTGTGGGATCAACACCACTTAATCATGAAAAATTAACTTTGTGATATGTTGTGTTGTATTATGCTTAGTTTGGGGCTTGTTCTACAATGTAGAGGCTAATCAACAATATACAACAACTTCCAGTATGCTAATACTGAAATAGTTTATTGGGAGTTTGATATACCGATGTGGTGGTGTAGAGGTACTCCTGGGAGAAGCTACACAACTCAAGGTGTGTGAGGTGTCTGATGGGTGCAATAACCTCTGTGTCTAAACTGCTGGTGTCTTTGTCAATATGTCACTATGGTAAAAGCTCCTGCTTCTCTAGATTCCTAGGTGCTCCAAGTGTCTCCAAAGGCCTCTGTGTGTCTTGTGCACTACCCTGAAAAGCTCCTTGATGGCAGGTCTTAGATGTACTGTTGAAGGCAGGTGCAGTGATCAACTGCTAATCAATAAGGTAGAAGTGTTACTGATAGAAGGGATGATTTATTGATGCGGGATTGCTTTCCCTTAAATACTTTTCCTGATTGCCAAGTGATTACTAATGACAAGGTTCTAGAAGATTCTAGGTATCAGTGGAATTCTTGATGACATCACTATGAGCTAAAAATATGCCAAGAATGTCCTGGAAGGTTCTAAAAGGCACAGCACTCTCAACCAATCAGGAATCAGTAGTCTGAAACCTGTGCAACATAGAAATACCATATATGGTATTGAAATGGTAGAGATGGTAACACAGACCTAGGTCATGTGTCACGGGTACTGACGCGGGTACTTGCCTTATATAGATACATCTACTGATCACAAAGCTGAATAACATCTGGGATAACTAATGCTAATAACTAATCAGGGTAAACATCATATGGGGATAATACTGATAATATGGGCAAAAGAAGAATGGGATAATACTGATAAGATAAAATATGGATAAGTATATCATAATGACTATATGAATAAACCTGTCTGTGGGAGGTATGATTACCCTACCACATCCACCCCCCACTTGAGCTAAAAAGTTTCAGGGAACTTTTTAGCTAACCACTGTAAGTTTGGGGAACAAAGTGCTCTCTCAGTCTTCCTCAATGAAGCCACCTGTCCTTTCTTGAGATAGAAATCTACATGATGTCATTGATCGGATATTGTTTGAGTCCACACCACAGAAGGTTGCTGTTAGTCCTGGGCTCTCTGAGTATATAGTATACCATGCTGAACCATCTGGGTAGTTCACTGCAGTTGCTCTTGCTTTTACTTCCCATGGTCTTCCAAGAAGTAATTCAAAGTTAGCCTTTGCACATATGAATACTGGGATCTCATGGGGTATTCCTTCAATGATGAGAGGGAAGCTGTGAATAATTCCTAAAAGCTTTGATTGCCCTGAGTTGGCATCCTTCATACTCCAATTGATATTGGTGTCTATGGGCAATAAGTCTTTGCATGGTAGTTGTTTCCAAGCCTCCAAAGGCATCACACATATCTCAGATCCACTGTCTATATGACATAGGATTTCTTGATTATGCACAGTTCCTGTAGTTGTTGCAGTTGCCACTGAGTAGTAGTGTTTCTGGCTTTGATGCAGCTTACTGATATTTTGGCTTCCTTGAACTGTCCTGACCTGGTTGCCTTGAGTTGATTCAATTGGATGCTTTCTTATTCTGATATGCTCATCCAGAGTCTTTCTTACAGATGGTGATACACTGAGTAGCTCTCCAACCTTGATTGATATGTTGCTTCCTAGTATATGACTTGTCAGAGCCTCTGGGGTACCATTTTGCTTTACTCTAGGCTGCATGTGGTAGTTGTTGGCCTTGGTAGACTCTTGTAAAATTAATGGGGGTGATGCTTTCTTCTCAATCACAACTTCTGGCTCACATCTTGGTACTTTTGTTGCTGGGCCTAGATTAGCCATTTTTTCAGGATGGTGTCTCTTTGAAGCATAAATTGAAGCTATATGATCTTGGGCCTCTCTGGGGTCTTCATAGTCAAAGTTCAGAACTTCAGCTGGATCAAAGTAGTCAGGATCTTCTTCTTCATGGAGGTGAACCTTTCTTGTTTGAGAGGTGACTTGCTTGTAGTGAACTCTCATTCCTCCTTGTCCAAATGCTGTGGATAATTTGTCACCATGCTTACTGACTATGTATCCCTGAGGACTATATAGGACATCACCTGTGGATAGTAATGACTGAAGCTCTTGGCAATTTCTCTTGGAGTGGTTGGCAGAGTCACACCACATGCATGTATATTTGACTTCTTTCTCTACTGGCTTCTGACCATATGCTTTGCTGGTAAGTAGCAAAGAGAGTTTCTCTAGTTGCTGTGTCAACTCCTGAATTTGAGTGCTTTGATTGCTGGGATTAAGTATGTCTTGGCTATCTTGGTTTTGTTCTGGGCTTGAAAGAAGCTTTCTGATTGGTGAGGTTTCTTCAGGGGCAAGTAGAATCTGCTTAGCTAACTGAAATGCAGGCAGTGAACTCATAGCTTTCACAGTAGGATTGTTTTCAATCCTTCTCACCAGGCCTTCTGGTAGTGCTCTGAGCAGATAGGCAGATAAAGTCAGATCAGTGATAATGCCTTGGGCTTTCAGTGACTCTCCAATTTGCTCAAGGCCACTCAAGTATTCTTTCAATGGTAGCTGCTTAAACTTGCTATAAGCAAAGTTCTCCAAGTCTTGAAGTGTGTAGTCAACTTGTCTCTCTCCATATTCATCAATCAAGTAGCTCTTCAAGAGGGTCCAATTTGTCAGCAGATCATTTCTTTCATATAATGAGAGCATGATCTCATCAGTGCTGTAGGGGGGCATCTCTTCAGCCATAATGGCCTCAGGTATTTTGTGGGCTCTGCAGAAAAGCTCCCACCTCTTGATGAAAGCTTTAACTTTGGTTCCATCAAAGAAAGGAGTTCCTTGCATTCCTGGTAAAGGTAGATCCATGGTCTTGATAATTTGTTCTTTCTTAAGTCTTCTAGGGGCAGTTCAGTCAAACCCCCCACGTTGGGTGCCAAATATGTGGTGGTGTAGAGGTACTCCTGGGAGAAGCTACACAACTCAAGGTGTGTGAGGTGTCTGATGGGTGCAATAACCTCTGTGTCTAAACTGCTGGTGTCTTTGTCAATATGTCACTATGGTAAAAGCTCCTGCTTCTCTAGATTCCTAGGTGCTCCAAGTGTCTCCAAAGGCCTCTGTGTGTCTTGTGCACTACCCTGAAAAGCTCCTTGATGGCAGGTCTTAGATGTACTGTTGAAGGCAGGTGCAGTGATCAACTGCTAATCAATAAGGTAGAAGTGTTACTGATAGAAGGGATGATTTATTGATGCGGGATTGCTTTCCCTTAAATACTTTTCCTGATTGCCAAGTGATTACTAATGACAAGGTTCTAGAAGATTCTAGGTATCAGTGGAATTCTTGATGACATCACTATGAGCTAAAAATATGCCAAGAATGTCCTGGAAGGTTCTAAAAGGCACAGCACTCTCAACCAATCAGGAATCAGTAGTCTGAAACCTGTGCAACATAGAAATACCATATATGGTATTGAAATGGTAGAGATGGTAACACAGACCTAGGTCATGTGTCACGGGTACTGACGCGGGTACTTGCCTTATATAGATACATCTACTGATCACAAAGCTGAATAACATCTGGGATAACTAATGCTAATAACTAATCAGGGTAAACATCATATGGGGATAATACTGATAATATGGGCAAAAGAAGAATGGGATAATACTGATAAGATAAAATATGGATAAGTATATCATAATGACTATATGAATAAACCTGTCTGTGGGAGGTATGATTACCCTACCACACCAATAGAAGATATAACTTTCACTAATTTCCTCAATCTTGGGCTCAAAATATACTGTAGGCAGTGTTTATCACTTCTACAGCAGTGTTCTGACCTTCTGTCAACTAATGGGCTTATTTACTTTTATAGTATTTTCCTTATTTGGAAATCACTTTACTTTCTGAGAAAATATTTCCTAATATGGAAATTCTGAACTCCCCTTTAACCTAAAGGGGTGTGTTGTAGAAGTCTCTAAAGGGGTCCTTAGACCTAAAGGGGTGTCTAAAGGGGTGTCTTTAGAGTAAAGGGGCTTCTTGTAGTGGTCTCTAAAGTGGACTTTACACTAAAGGGGTGCCTAAAGGGGCTTCTCAAAGGGGTCTCTAAAGGGGTCTTTGGACTAAAGGGGTGCCTAAAGGGGTGTCTTTAGAGTAAAAGGGTTTCTTAGAGGGGAC
The DNA here is from genome assembly GCA_002104905.1 of Basidiobolus meristosporus CBS 931.73. Lineage (NCBI taxonomy): Eukaryota > Fungi > Basidiobolomycota > Basidiobolomycetes > Basidiobolales > Basidiobolaceae > Basidiobolus > Basidiobolus meristosporus. The sequence goes on along the minus strand of MCFE01000373.1, from coordinate 53,224 downwards.
TTTTCCAACAGAAAAGTGGTAGTTTCTTGTAGAACTTAGATTGGATTCTTGTGAGCATTGGCATTGGCTTGTTTCAGCATTCTAGCCTCTATCCAACCAGTAAAGTTATCACAACAGTCCACCACATACTTATACCCAGCTGTTGCCCTTGGTAAATGTATAATATCTACATGTGCAATTTGCCAAGCATAAGATGTGTATATACTGTGAAGTGGTTCATGCATCTTTTGGTTGTCTCTTCTTTGACATGGAATACATGATTTCACATATTCTTTTGTGTTGGTGTACAGCGTTGGCCAAAAATACCGTAAAGAGATTTTTGCATATGTTGATGTAATTCCCTTATGACCTCCTGATTCAGATTCATGCAATTCTTGAATGATCTTCTCTTGATCATGCTTGTTATGTATATACCGTCAAGGAACTCCATGTTTGCTTTTTCTGAAAAGTGTGCCATCATGCAGTATAAACTTCAGAGCCTTCTTTTTAAAATTTTTGCATTGATTTGTGGGAATATCAGCAGGAACTTTGAGTGATGTAAGAAATTCCTTGATTTGTTGATAATTGCTTTGTATCATATGTCTGAATGAGAATCCAAGACTAGTGTTTTCAAGAAACTCATCAATCTCATCATCATCAGTTGAGTACGGTGAATTTGGTTGCTTTCTAGATAAGGCATCAGGTCCTTTGTGATTGACTCCTGGTATGTGTTGCAGCGTAAAGTCAAAGATCTGGATGTATGATATCCACCGTGCTATAATAGGATCAGGCAAAAGCTCTAACTTATTCAACATTCCTAATAATGGCTTGGCATCAACCTCCAGTGTGAAGTGTACTCCTAATAAGTATGGCTTTAGCTTTTTGAGTACATAGAGTACTCCCAGTGCTTCTTTCTTGATAGATGGATAGTTAAGCTCATTCCCTTTGAAAAGTCTACTGAGATATTTGCAAGGTTGTCAATGATGAACTTTTGAAACTTGAATCATGATTCCACCAACCCCAGTTCCAGAGCTATCAACTGATACAATGATTGGTTGTGAATCAATAACACTGTAGTCTATAGCTGCTAAGACAGGTGGCTTTGATAATGACTCAAGCAATGTTGACATAGCATTTGCCTGTTCTTCATGCCATTCAAATTTCTGGTTTTTCTGTAATAACTGAGTCAGTGGCTTAGCAATTTGAGCATAGTTGTTGATCCAGATTCTGAATAGACCAGTAAGTCCTAATAACTGTCTGACTTGATGAATATTCCTTGGTGGCTTCCAATTTAGTGCCGATGAAAGTTTTGCAGGATCAGGCAATCTCCCTTTTTCAGTAACAAGTTCACCTAGAATGATTGCTTTGTTGTAGCCAAACTTGCATTTGGCTCCTGATACAGTCAGACCAGAAGCTTGAAGTTTCTTCATGACCCTCTCAACTGTGCTTATGTGATCATAAACATATCTTCTTACTTGAGGTAAGACATGCGATGTATCTTTTTCTCTTGACTTATTCTTAACTGCAATGTCATCAAGAAATGGTCAGCATATCTCAGGGAAACAGTCATCCAAAACTCAAATCATTGCACGTTGATAATTTTGGACAGAGTTTGTCCATCCTTGAGGAATTCTTGTCATCCTTATGAGTCCTATTGGTGTATCCATAGCGGTGAAATCTCTTGAGGTAGGATCCAGAAGTATTTGGTCATATCCTGAATAGAGATCCAATGTTGTAATCAGAGGATATCCAGTAAATGACTCAATATACTCATGTTGTATGGGTGGTTGCATAGCATCTTTGATGGTGACCTTATTCAAATGCTGTACGTCTTGAATAAACCGTAGACTTTCATTTTTCATCAACGGTGTAAACCAGGGATTGCGATAAGGTCCATAGCTATATTCAATGACTCCACTTTGAAATCTTGATTGTGGCATTTCAATTACTTTGTTCAGTAATCTTGAGGGAATAGGATATGATCTCAGTGCCTATGGTGTATGTTCAACGGTATGGATCTTAACCAGTGGAAATAGCTCTGTGGATAAACATCCTCTTTGTGCATCATTAAATGCAAAGACATTGTCATAGCATTGTAGCATAGTCAAAAAGAGACTTCTCTCCTCAGTGGAAAGAGTGGATTTTGTTCTTGTTTGATAGCTCAAATGCTGCAGCTATATTGTTAAACTCTTCTAGAAACTCAGTAACATTCTCTCCTGAGAATTTTACTGGATGGCACCTTTAAAAGTGGCTATTAACTCTGGGAGTGGTGTATTGGTCATTCTTGTAACGTTTCTTGATGCTTGTATAGTGAAAGGTTCAAACTACCCAGGTCCTCCACCAAATTGTTGTTGTGTTGTATTATGATTAGTTTGGGGCTTGTTCTACAATGTAGAGGCTAATCAACAACATACAACAACTTCCAGTATGCTAATACTGAAATAGTTTATTGGGAGTTTGATATACCAATAGAAGATATAACTTTCACTAATTTCCTCAATCTTGGGCTCAAAATATACTGTAGGCAGTGTTTATCACTTCTACAGCAGTGTTCTGACCTTCTGTTGACTAATGGGCTTATTTACTTTTATAGTATTTTCCTTATTTGGAAGTCACTTTACTTTCTGAGAAAATATTGCCTAATATGGAAATTCTGAACTCCCCTTTAACCTAAAGGGGTGTGTTGTAGAAGTCTCTAAAGGGTCTTTAGACCTAAAGGGGTGTCTAAAGGGGTGTCTAAAGGGGTGTCTAAAGGGGTGTCTTTAGAGTAAAGGGGCTTCTTGTAGTGGTCTCTAAAGTGGACTTTACACTAAAGGGGTGCCTAAAGGGGCTTCTTTAGAGTAAAGGGGTTTCTTAAAGGGGTCTTTAGAATAAAGGGGTGCCTAAAGGGGTGTCTTTAGAGTAAAGGAGTTTCTTAGAGGGGACTTTTCCGACAGAAAAGTGGTAGTTTCTTGTAGAACTTAGATTGGATTCTTGTGAGCTTTGCAGTCTCTTTACTGATGTAGTACCAATCAAAGTCAGAATACTCAACAGTGCAAGTGATGCAAGGGAAGTCTTATAACCTTTAAACTTGTAATTGTAGTGTGGAGATTCTGGAAAGAGAGGCTCTCCCTTTATTTTTCAGCTGGGGAAGTCATATATATGAAAATTTTGAAGGATCAAAGTTTTTGGGCAATTGCGCAAGCAATACACGTTATACAAAGCTAAAATTTTGCAGTGGCGCAGATCGGACATAGGCGCAGCACCTGTGAAAATCTCACGTGATTTGATTGGCTGGTTTGAAAGTTACATGCAATCAAAGTCACCCTAGTAATCCTAGCAATAAGGCATAATATATATAATAATTGGACTCTTTTGGTCATAACTCCTTAAGTACTGCTTTAAATGAGCTGTAATTTGAAACATGTGTTGGCTACTACGTGTTTTGTATGACATAAAATTCTTGGGTGGATTGCTTGTCAGGGTCTGGAGCATTTGTTCATCAAAGTTGGAAATTCTTGATCTTTCACTTGTGTGTTACAATAGCAAAAAAGCAAAATAAAGAAATGAGTGCAATATTGGTTTAGAGATATTGTAGTAATGGAATACTTTCCATTACCACAGATAGTCTTTTGATAGGATCTTCATACTTATTTTTCATAGGTACAACACAGACATAATGCATACCTGGTAGATCTTTGCTACTACAGTGTTCAATCTCTACTCCATCTTACTTGGTGTGTGGAAAATACTAGGCTTGCTGTATCTTTGGGGAGTTACCTACAAAGCAGATTTGTAGGAAGATAGTAAGAAAAGTCAAGTTGAATGTACTGTTGTATCCTAATCTAATCAAAAACATAACATTCAAGTATAGTATGAATATGATTAGTTGGCACATGGAGGATAGCCAGGAAGAGCTGGAAAATTTTGAGGAGAGATTTGCACATGGAGATACCTATGTCTTTGGCACCAAGAAGCTAAGCAGCCCCCATGCATGGGTAATCAGTTAAGTAATGCAAAGTTAAGTCAGATGCAACAAACAACTAATTTTATTAGGACAACTTTACCAATGTATGCCGGTTTTCTGTTGATTACAATCCAGTTGGTACACCATTTAATAGAGAGTGCTCATAAACAAAAGCCAGAGTGCAATTAGCATAAGGAGTGCTTTGCAGATATTCAGAAGGTTTTGGTTGCAAAAGCAGATGCAATCAGGTATACATTTGCAAAATGTGAATGCCACCTGCAATGCAAGGTATAGGGCATCTTTGCAAGTATCACACTATAAAGCTGTAAGGTTGAGGTGATAGAAGTATTTCAATTGCAGTAGGTGTGTGTTTATGCAGAGGTCAGTACACAGGATGTCATATTTTTTTGGATTTGAGCTATATGTGGAAAGCCCATGGTAGTAGCGGGTAAGCAAAGAAAGAAGGATGATTTTATAGTGGAACATATGAAAGGCCCAAGGGGAGCTAAAAAAGAAAATACTATTTGGTAAATTGTTATGGTAGCCTTATACAGAAATTGCAGTAGGCTACTGTACTGCTGCTAAAGTGCCGGCAAAGTTTTGCAATAAGGCCATCAGAACACCATTAAACTTCTTTCCATATAAGGTAATTCAATGTTTTGGCCAGTTGGGTCCATGTAGGTAAATATAGAATGCATCAAGTCTCTTACTATACCTTGCAATTCTCTTCAAAAGACAGCTCAAACACTTCAAAGCTTTTGACTCTATTTAGCAGCAAAATTAGCAAAATGCCATCATGATCTTGTTATAATACTGAATAGGGGGTCATTAGTTCTTGGCCATCAGCCTTTTGACAGCCTCACTGCAAGATCCAGATGGCTGATTCAGATTGGATGCACCTGCAGGACCAAATTTTTTTGATAGCATAACTTATTGATGCTTTGGTGTGAGATGGCAGCATACTTACTGATATTGGTGGTGGTCATGTTACAAAAGTCATTGGTTTGGGTACTATACTTACCGCCTTCACATCTACCTGAGCATTGTGGTAAGATTGCTGCTCTGCAGAGATTCTTGAATGTACACTTGACAGAGAATTTGAGAAGTCTGCATTATTACCCTCAGTGGGCACACCGTTGACATGCATCTTTTGGATGCATTGCTGCTTGTTGCACTGAATGTCAGGGCAGGCTGTTGTCCAATTGTTCTTCTGTTGCTATTAGCTGTAAGGTTGGGGTGGGAACCAGATAACTTTGCTTTATTTGTTGGCAGCACATATATAGAAGTGGGTCATGCCTAAGGGGATGGAGTGTTACATATGCTTATATATATGGAATCACAGCTTTATTTAAAATGTCTATTGAGGTGGGTCATCTTAGAATCTTACATTTGTCAAGGTGCAATGCCTCAGATAAGAACTGTACTCAATTCATGTGAATATTGACAAAAAAGTGATATGGTAGTGTTACACTGTTAACAGATGCCAAAAGAGTAAAGAAACAAAACCATGTGGATATTGTAACAAGCCTTGCAGCTATAAAGGATTCAGACAGCTTAAGAAGTATTGCAAGGATCACAGCCTGCATTTTGCCACAGAGTCATATTTAGCCCACATTAGGTGCTGTTGTACCAATCATATCTTGCTTGCCACCTAAAACCTATAACAGTACCCAGCTGCAGATTTGACCATGTGCACACTGAGCTGGGTGAGCTTGTGAAACCTTTAGGCTCACCAAAGCCTTCTGAATATGGCCAGTGGAGTGATAGCTCTGAAGGAGAAGGCTCATTGACGCATTGTGAGCCTATCTCCCCTTGCAACAGTACCCTGCATGAGCCTGGCAAAACACTAATGTGCAATGAGATAACACCCATGGAGAACAATAGACTTGCTTCATTGCACTGTGCTGGGGCACATGCATGATCTGCTGTTGTAAAGAACAATCAAGTGCAATATTGTAGCTATCAGTAGGCAGGATTGCGCTTGGATGATTTTGCACTATATGGGACAATCTGGCACACTATGGCACAATCTGACATGATGAGGTTGGCACAGATGATTACGCTGACTTTGAATGTTTGCATCATGTGCGCAATTTGATGCCACTACTGTGGTAGGTAAAATCTGGTGTTTGGATATGGTTTCTATATGGTTCTTAAATGTAAATGGGAATAAAGCATATCACACTATGAAATACACTGACACTTTTTATTTTTGGTTACCATCACTCCAAGTAGATGGTACATCAATAATTGATAGGTCCAAGAGCATTCTGAAGCTGTGAGCCCCCAAACAGGTCATTGACCAATACATATGCTACCTGATTTGCCATCATATATCCCATTTTGACCATTGAGCAAGTAAATACCTGATCTTAGTGACTGGACAAGGTGTAATAGCAAGTACACAACCAATTCTGTAGGTGCCAATCAGATCAAATAACGGCACTAGTGTTACAGATGATGTATATATAGGCAGGGTGTTTATTGAAGGGGCTTTGTTTCAAATGTAAGACAACTTTGATATTACTTATATCAAAAATTGAGAAATTCCCAACAACTTGATATAAATTGCAAAGAAAATGCATTGTTTGAATCATGACAAATGGTAACAATTCAATGCAATTGCATCTACCTCCTTGTAGACAATCATCTTGGCTACCTGTGTACTTGTAGTTAGTATTTTGCCTCCTAGTTGATGAGTGCCATGCTGGAGCTTGGCTGCACTGAATTACTCCAGATGATATATCAGCACTAGCCTGAAGTGCCACAAACTGACATGATCTTTACTTGCCATAGGCTCTGGTGTGGAGACACTTCATGCAGGTCTTTGTCAGTTAGTTCCCCAGTCAAAGCTTGCTGATAGTCAGGTGAAACAGCATGCACAGACATGAGTTGATGCATTGGCATAGCACTTGGCTGAGTTTTATGTGATGCTATATGCTGATGTGTCTTGGCCCGCTCCAATGAGCTTGTGTCCAAATGAGCAGCTTGGCAAGCTCTGGTAGTTTTGCTCTGAAGTGCAGATGCTGATCTGGCTCATGTTGACTTGATAAGAGGCGCTTTTGTTTTGGGTATTGGTATAGATTGGACTGATATGTGCCAGTGCACCAGCATTGCAGGGGATGGTAAGGAGTCAAGTAAGGCATGCTGGTACAATCTAAACACAGTTGCTTGCAGCCTCTGTTGGTCCTCTTGAAGCTTACCTTCTGGTTCCTCAAGGTGTTCCTTTATTCTCTGCCTGATACTTTGGAATTGTTGCCTTGATGAGCCCTGGGCATATTTTCCCAGAAGCCACTTAGCTCTACTAATATCCTGTAGTACATTAGTCATTTGAGGCAAAAATCATTCACAATCACTTTGTTTCCCAAAGTTGAGCCACAAACAGATGTGTCTTTCCTATACTGTGCAAATTGCGTGTGGAATTGTTTGTATCTGGCTTCCTTGTCAAGTCCCCTCACTTGCAGCTCATTCTTGTCATCAATACTTGTGTTGTTATATATCTCCTTATATACATCTACTGGCATATTGATGTAGAACACATGCCACAGCTCTGGACTCCTATTCTTCCATCTTATTCAACACTGTGAGGTATCCAGCTCTGCGTGATTGATGAGTTGTGGCCAAATATCTGTATGAAGGCTCATTGTAGACACTTGTGCCATACTAAAATCATTTGGCAAGAACTTAAACATAGCCAACATCACCTTATCTGGTCCAGACTGCACTAGTGAGCTGGGGGATGGATTTTGTATGTTGTAAAGCTTGTAAATCCACCTAAATATTCACTTAACTTAGTCACTTAGATCATTACCTTCCAATCCCAGAGAATACTGACCAAATTCCTTGTTGGGACTTACTTAGAATAGTTTACCAAAATACCAGGTTCATAGAACATGAAAATCTTCAAAGCTATTCAAACAGCCCCAAGCTTTGCACACATGCTCTTGGGACCATTTGTAACTTATTCTATGTGTTTGTTATGTCAAGACCATGTAAAAGTATAAAACCACTTTTATATTGAATAAGTCATTGAGTGAAAACCAAATAATCTACTTGTTCTCCCAATCACTTCCTAAATCATCAAAACTCTTGCAACATTGTCCAGGCCCTACTACAGAGGAGTTGAGCTGCAATATAGGGCTCATAGTGATAGATTTGGATACTTATGCAGTAGTATATTGGCATCAGCCTGGTCTTTTATAAAATATGTATGAAAACTGATGTAATTGTTGAATTTTCCATATATTATGCATGATGCAACTTAGAACTCATTGGCATGGATTTGATCACATCATTGTAGATTTCCCATTTGATTATAGACTTGAGAGTAAATCATCAATAAAATCTCAAAGTCATTGCTTGCAGATGATTTTTGCTATATAAAGACGGGATAAATGGCAATTGATGGAGGTGTAATTGTAGTGCATGGCAAGTTAATTAACATATTCTGATTGCTGAGGTAGGGTAAATATATCCATATAAATATGAGGGTCTGAATGACTTAGAGCAAGCTTGGAATACTAGGATCAGAACCTCCAATAGACTTCCGTATTGCAGAGTATTCAGCAACAGGTTCCATATCAGGAGCATTTTGTACAGTTCCCAGTCAGGATTAACAGACCTTGTAGCAGGCAGAGGCACATTTACTCTGGCAAGTACAAGGCACATTGTGTGTAGCCCCAAGCACTGTCTGACATTGAGGATAACATCATCTGGCTTAGTGGATCATTTGCTGGAAGTAGGCATGACAAAGCACTCTGTGTAGGGAGTTATCCTGAATTCTGTAGAGGGGAGAAATGTATGGCAGACTTAGCCTATATAGGAGAGGATTGTCAGAGATTAGGATGTATCATGGCTCATAGGAAGCCTAGGAATTGTGTGCTCAGCAGGAAGCTGAAGCACTACAATGAGATATTTGATCATTTCAGAATGAGAGTAGAGTGTTGCAGTGGGGTGACAGTGAAACTCACTGACAGATGTGCTCATTCCCATATTTTCTACTTCCCTATATCTCTACTACACTTATTTTAGTTTTATCCCATTTGTCTTACCTGATCAGTACTATCCCATAAGCTGGTTGACTATCACATCTGCTTACCTTATTGCATAAGTTATCCCTCACTTTATGTAAGATTACTAGCTATAAGTGCTTCTATATTAGGCAAGTACCCACACTAGTACCCATGACACTTGATCAACCCACATCACCATCCCTACCATTTCCATTCCATATATGGTATCCCTATGTTACACAGGTTTCAGAGTACTGATTCCTGATTGGTTGGATGTGCTGTGCCTCTTAGAACCTTCCAGCACCTACTTAGAACATTCTTAGGTCATTATGATGTCATTTAGATTTCTATTCATATCTGGAACCTTCTGGAACATCATGATTAGTAATCACTTAGCCAGTAAGAAAAGTATATAAGGGAGGCTATCCCTCAACAATAAATCATCATCCCTTTTATCAATATACCAACTTGTTGATTAGTGTGATCACTGCTACCTGCTGCTACTTGAACTTCCAACCCCAGACCACAGGACACTCCCAGGAAACCATGCTGACAGCCAACTGACCTTGGAGGCACTACTTGTGAGGAATACTCAGAGTAGGTTTCTTTTATTATATTTGACTCTTTCCCAAGTTTGTTGTTGTCCAGGCAAAAATACTTTTCTGTCTTTGTATCTATTGACCGCAGCTGCATTCTTATCAAGTCCCTGCTGGTTGAGTTTACAGTTGTTTTGACTTTGGAAGCTTTAGTAGATTGTCATCTCAAAGGACGCTGAACCCAGCACATACTTTTGTTAAGATGCCAACCAAGTTGGGGATTGTAGCTCAATAGCTTTCCCTTGACAAGCTTGTGGCTTTATTCCCTTTCACATGATATTAGAGACAGAACCCAAGTATTCCTAGCAAGCTTTTGCCAGAGGTTATTGCACCCAGTGAACACCCCACACACAAAACACCTGAGAAGTGTTGGGCATATCTCTCCCTTGGACCTATACACCACTACAGTGTACATTTGGATATCTAAAGAGATTAAGCATATTGGCAAGTAAATAAAGTGGAAGGTCATATATAGGAGAAAATCTCATATTAGGCAAAGTAGCTAAGATACTTATTAATGCACAGTATATCCATAAAAGAAGGTATGCACCAAGAGGAATGTCCCTAGAGAGCTCTCTAGAGTAAATAAAGCAAGAAAAGCACTGTTGTGAGCAACATAATTAAAATTGAGTAAAAATACCAGTAACCGCATCCTACCACTGGCATTAAAATAGAAATTAGATTGCCAGATAGTGCTGTAGAGTGCCAGATTCATCCTGCACAATAAACGGATCATCATTGAATTTTACATTCATGTAGGTGCAATGTCTCAAATACAAGACTGACTTAAGTTCACATGAGTATTGACCAAAAAGTGATATAATAGCATTACGTTGTTGAAGGTCAAACTGTTTGCCCCATGGACAAGACTACTTTGACTCAACACCGTAAGAGAAGAGAAAAAAGACCATGTGGCTATTGTGACAAGCCACTCAGCCATGAAACATGCAAACAGCATAGGAGTATTACAAGGATCATAGCCAGTGTTTTGCCACCTAAGTCATATTTGACCATTCATTGGTAACTACTGTACCAGCATTATCTTGACAGCCAGTTGATACTTTTATATTGGCACCTGGCCATCTTTGTCAACTTGCACAAACTGAGTCCAGTGAGTTTGTGACAGCTTTAGGCTCACCTCCACCTTCTGAATATGGCACACAGAGTGATGGCTCTGACAAAGAAGGTTCACTGATTAATTGTGAGCCTATCTCCACTAACAACAGTACCACATATGAGCCCAGTCAAATCCCTATATGCAATGAGACAACACCCATTTAAGCAAATGCAAAGGATGCTTTATGGAGCCAAGTGAGCCCAGTAATTCATCTACTGGAGAATGATATAATGTTGTGGCTAGAGAAGTGGCACATCTCCACTAATATCAGTAATGGGGGCTTTAAGGATTTATTACTACTTCTTGCCAAAATCATACCAGAATGCAACTTACCATGTATATGGTACAAGAGGACAACTGTCACGCAACTGGCAACATATGAGCCAGAGACTATCCTGATTCCAGCATGTGTTAACAGTTGCATGGCATTCACATCTGGAAATGCTACCATTGCAACATGTCCAAATTGTCAGGAATCCACCACAATTGAGGGAAAACATTGTTCACACTCAGGATATATTTTGGTCATGCCACAACTGAGGAAGCTGAAGCAGTGAAAAATATATTGCAAAGCTATGGAGTACCACACTCAGTATCAATCAAGCACAAACACATCCATTATATTTGATGGCAAACATTACAAACAGCTAAGAAGCAAGGGCTACTTTGAAGGTATGTATGACCATGCCTTTGCTTTAGCACTCCATGGATTCTCATTAAACAAGTACTCTACCAGCAAATCCTGCTGGCCACTGATTCTCATCAACCTGAATCTACCTCCCATCTTACGGTATCAGAGCAATAATCTGATAGTAGTCTCATTGGTATCTGGGCCTAAATCACCGTCCAACCTGGATAGCTACTTGTACCTATTGCTGGATGAGTTTTGTATGCTTTCTGGCAGGATAACAGTAAATGCTGTTGTGTAAAAGTATGTATTATTACATAAGCGCATAAGATAAATGAAAAATTGCATCATTAATCAGCTGATGTCTTGGCAACTACTAAGTGGCTGGATGGATCCCAGATGACTAATCCTTTGGAAAGGCTTAGCAGATGAGTTCAGGAAGTAATGACCACTTGAAAATTGATCAGGTTAACAGCTAAAAATAGATTCTGAGAAGTGAAAAAATAAACCATAACACAGATTAGTTATGTCTGGGTTAGGGAAAATCAGTTAGGGTACTAGATTTTCTAACAGAGTGAAGTAGGCTAAGTTTTAAATGTTGATGCACAACAGGGATATATGAAGACCAGTCAAGTTGCAGGTATTACCATGCCCCAATCTCATCAAGAATGTTACCTTTGTGTCTGTCATGGATGTGATGAGTTGGCACATGGAGGACAGCCAAAAAGAGTTGGACAATACTGAGGACAAGTGTGCACATGGAGACACCTATGCCTACAGTATTAAGAAGCTAAGAAGCCTCAATGTGTGGTAATCAGTTAAATAGTACAAAGTTAGGTTGGGTGGAACAAGCAACTAATTTTTATTGGGAAAACTTGACCTAGGTATGCCAGATTTTTCATGGTCACAAGCCAATTTCTACACCATTCAATATGGAACTCACAAAAACAAAGGCCCAAGCACACCTATAAAGGGAACTAGAATCCAGCAGGTAGAAGGAATATATTGGCAAAATACCAAGAAGTTCTTTGCGGATATTCAGGAGGTATTCATGGCATAAGTGGCAATAACCAAGCATATGCTTGCAAGATGTATATGTTATCAGCAGTACAAGGTATATGGCAGCTTTGCAAGTATCACACTAAAAAGCTATAAAGTTGAGGTGGTAGAAGCATGTCAATTGCGGCAGGTGTGCGCATTTGTAGAGGTTGCTGTGAAGCCATCATAATACCGTCAAGTTTCTTGCCATATAAGGCAATTGGAAGTCCTGGCCAACTGGATCCACTTAAAATAGTTACAGAGCACCAAATGACCCCAGCAATACCATGCAAATATTGTCACACCACCAATAAAATCTTGTCAAGTTTTATACCTTTATTTGGTTGTAAAATTAGCAAATCACCGTCATGATCCCATCATACGATTGTAGAAACATAGTTCTGCTGCTGCATGCAAAGCAGCCCTTGTGCTTCACCCATCATGTGGGAGCAAGTCCATTTTTTGACCTTATTTTTGGGATCAATATTTTTCATGATGTGTAAGAGGACAGAAGGACTGAAGACATGCATCTGGTACTCAATACCCATGGCACTAGGCATCTAGCTTTTGCAGCTTGTAATATGCCACAAAGGTGCATGGCACTATCTGGCACTATATTAGAGTTGTTCCATTGGACGGTGCCACATTGAGCCATGAGTGCCAAATGATGTCATAGTGCATCAGGGAGGCCAAGTGGACCTATACTTGGACAGAGAGTGTGAAACATAGCTCTGCATCTTCATGCAAAGCCACCTCTGTGTTACACCCATTGTGTTGGAGAAAATCCATTTTTTGACCTTTTTTTATAGGTCAATGTTGTGCACAATGTGTAGGAGCACAGAAGAGCTGAGTACATGCATCAGCTACTCAATAACCATGGCACTCTGAATCTAGCTCCTGTGGCTTGTAGCATGTTAGAAAAATGCATGGCACTATCTTGGTCCATTGGTACTATCTGGCACTATAAGTGCTTTGTATAGATCTTACTTTAGGGCTAGTAATTAAATTTAGTGGCAGATAGTACCAGTGGACCAAGATAGTGTCATGCATGTTTCTGACATGTTACATGTCATGATCACATGACATTCCTGGTCTCCAATCATCTAGCTAAACCAAGTCAGTGAAGAAATCCCAGTTCTGTCTAGAGAGTTCCACTGCATTCTAGCAACTTCTTGAATGCTCCAAGTCAATGTTACACAATGGAACATTCTATGGAAGTTTCCCATTAGAGTTTATGTTGTCCCATGCCATATATGGTAACTACATGTCAGATGACCTAGTTACATGATCAGCTGACCCCTGACATATCTCCATGTGATATTCTGGTCTGTTCTTTAGTATATTCTATCTTGGCACACTTACTGTGCCTCACCCCAGAACCCCATTAGAATTAGCCAATATCTCTTGGCATCCATATTGCCAAAAAGTAATTATATTCCTATCCCCCCTTATTTATTCCTCAGTCTGATAAACACAGGTCTTGAATAAACAGCCTTGCCTTGGAAATACATCTTGCCTTGTTGATCCACACCTAAGTCCTTTCCTGGTCCTGTCTTGCCTAGCTCTACCCTCCTGTCTTGTGTCTATTCATAACAGTTCTATCAGACTGCTTCTGACTTACCTGTGGATGTCTTTTCCAGAAGAAACAGAAATTCCAACATACTTATCAGCCAACCTCCTCTCCAGTAATCCAGTCACCCATTACCATGCTTGATGATCCTATGCAAATTGACAGTGCTAAATATAAGAAACTCACCAAAGAAGAAGGATCTAGACATCAGCAGGCAAACCTGTGCCTTTACTGTGGCCAGCCAGGCCACATTGCAAAGTCTTGTCCTAACAAGAGGTCCAGCTTCAAGCTCCTGCAATCATCCAGTGAGCAATCTTCTCCTGAATTATTGAGAAACTCCAATGTCCAGTTACAATCACAGGCTTGCAACTGGACCCTCCAATGCAAATTCAGCACATTCAAGAAATATCATTCCCTACCAAGTCCATCCAGTCCTTAAGAAAACCTGTCAACATCCACATCCATGAATCCAGCCCTGTCTGTGTCCTTGCCCTCATAGATTCTGGTGCTTCCTCTTGTTTTGTTGACCAGTCATTTGTCCAGGCATCATCAACACTCCCCATTACTCCGTAGTCCCTGGAAGCTCATGGCTTAGTAACCAAAACCCAGCTATAACTGGAAGACCAAAATCCTGACATTCCCCAGAATCCACCATGTCAACTCCATGAAACCACCTCATTTTTCAGGTAAAGGAGTATCCTTTCCTAAGCTATCCCAGATACAGGAGCCCATCATCACTGAAGGAACCCCCTCCAATGGAATACCTGCCAAATATCAAGAGTTTGCCCATGTCTTTGACAAGAAGAAAGCCAAACTACTCCTAGCCCATAGATGCTATGATTGTCCCATTGACCTTGAAGTAGGAAGAACCCCACCTTTTGGTCCTATTTACAACCTCTTGCAATCTGATTTGAAAGAACTCCATGGCTATATTCAAGAAAACCACCAGAAAGGTTTTATTCAGCACTCTAAGTCCCCAGCTGGTGCCCCAATCCTCTTTGTCAAAAAAAAGAATGGTACCCTAAGAATGTGTGTAGACTACCATGCACTGAATAAGATAACAATCAAGAACCAGTACCATTTACCCCTGATCAACACCCTGCTGGATCGACTCTCTGCTGCCAAAGTATTTACTAAGATTGACCTCAGAGGAGTATATAACCTTGTCAGGATCAAGCCTGGTGATGAATGCAAAACTGCATTCAGGACAAGATATGGTCATTTTGTGTATAAAGTTATGGCATTTGGTCTCACCAATGCACCAGCGGTCTTTCAACACCTGATGAATGACATCTTCTGTGAATTCCTTGACCAATTTGTGGTTATCTATCTTGATGACATCTTGATCTACTCTAAGACACAAGAAGAACAGAATTCCCATGTCAAGAAAGTCTTGACCAAACTTGACACTGCTGGTCACTATGCCAAATTGGAGAAATGTGAGTTTGACCCAAAAGAAGTTGAGCTCTTAGGTTATCTTATCAGCTCAGATGGAACAAGAATGGACCCCAAGAAAGTAGAAGCCATCCAGTTGTGGAAAACTCCCTATTATGTAAAAGAAGTGCAGTCCTTCCTTGGATCTGCCAGCTTCTATTGTAGATTTATTGCCCACTACTCCAAGATAGTCACTCCCTTGACAAAGCTCACCCAGAAGAATCTGCCCTTTGCCAGGAATGAGGAACAGCTCAAGCACTTTAATTCCATCAAGAAATCCTTCCTATAGGCTCTCCTGCTTGCTCACCCTGATCTTGAGAAACCTTTCATCACTGAAACTGATGCCTCTGACTTTGCACTTGGTGCAATCTGTTCCCAGTACAATGACAAGAATGTTCTACACCCTATTGCATTCTACTCCCAGAAATTTACTCCAGCTGAAGTAAACTACAATATCTATGATAAGGAACTACTTGCAGTCATTGTTGCCTTTGAACAATGGATGTCCTACCTTGATGGTGCAGCCCAAAAGATAAGATCTTCTGTGACAACAAGAAGCTTGAGTACTCTACCTCCTCAAAAGTACTAAACCGTAGACAAGCCAGATGGTCCCTTGTCCTGTCCAGCCTTGACTTTGTCATCACCTATAGACCAGGAATAAAACGGGGAAAGCCTGATGCCCTGTCCAGAAAGGTGGAGTATTCCCTTGAAGAAGGGGATGATGCCTGTCAGCAAATGAAACACCTGGTACTCAACAGAAGACACTTTGAGCTCCTTGCCACCCAGTTGTCCAGCATTATTGCTCCCTCACTCCTTGAGAAAGTCAAGGCCAGCCAAGCCACCAGTTCCATAGCCACAATAATCAAGATGATATCTCTTGTCAAGGAGTACCTCCAATCCTGTGATATATGTAACCATGTAAAATCTGCTAGACCCTAGCCATATGGACTACTCCAACCCTTGCCAATCCCCAACCAGCATTGGAAGTCAATTTCAATGGACTTCATTACCAACCTCCCAGAATTCAACAAATTCAATTCAATCCTAGTAATGGCAGATTGGCTCACCAAGTTGGCTCACTTCATTCCCTGCTCAAAGAACATAGATGCTAAGGAGACTACCCACTTAGTGATCAAGAATATTTTCCAACTCCATGGTATCTCCAGTGATGTTGTATCAGATAGATGGCCCCAGTTCATATCAAGATTCTGGAAGCACTTCATGCAACAGGTCTCACCCCATTCTATGCAAATTATGGTTTTCATCTGCAATTTGATATTCAGATCCTAACCAACCCTATGAGCCCCCCAGCAGCTGAACATGTGTCAATTATTCTAGAAATCCAAGAAACACTCAAGCAAGAACTATCCTTAGCCCATGAGGGGTACAAGAAGTTTGCAGACAACAAACAGCAGCCTAGCCCCAAGCTTGATGAAGGAGACTTAGTATGGCTCTTGAGCAGAAACATTGCTACCAGCTGCCCTTGTGACAAATTAGACTACAAGAAACTAGGTCCATTCAAGATCAAGAAGAAACTTAGTGCAATTGTGTACCAACTTCAGTTGCCACCAAGTATGAAAATTCATGATACATTCCATGTATCCCTCCTAGAACCATTCCATGAAAGTACTCTACCCAACCGGTGCCCAGCAAATCTAAGAACATCATCTTCTCATCAAGGGAACATATAGCAGTCAACCTACAAATGCAGCAAAGCTGGCAAGCTATAAGCCATTGGCCAGAAAGTGCAGTTAATCAAGAACAGTGGTACTAAAAATAGCGGGAATATGTAGGAGAAAAAGCTTTCCACTGGTAGCAATGCATTTACTCCTCAGCAATATCCCTACACTAATGCCCAAGTTGTACATGTGGCATTTCAAGCTAAATGAGCCCTTTGAGATGCTGAAGAAATATGAAAGAATTGGCAAGATATTCTGGAGTATCCACTCCCCATGCTATTTCTCCCAAGCTCCAATCAATAGTCATAAGTATATGCAACACTACAAATGCAAGAACGGGATAAACTTGATGTTTATTTATTCAAGTAGCCATCTGAAGCAGTTTCTACCCAAAATACATCTGAAGCATTGAGAGTCATATGTTGACATTGAAGGAAAATATATCTTGAATTAGATCCAAGTTATTCTTTATAGCTTCACGTATGAAGTGATGTCTAATATGTAAGTACTCAGTTCTGGAATGAAAGTTGGATTTGAACCTAACTGTGTACATCCTTCATTATCTTGAGATAAAGTAATAGGCATTTTTTGACATAGGCCAAAATCTGTAAAAGGCTTTCTTAACAACATTGCTTCTTTTGTAGCTTCACAGGCTGCCATGTACTCTGCCTCTGTGGTGGGAAGTGCTACAATTGGTTGCTGTTTTGAATTCCATGAAATTGCTCCTTGAGAGTAAAGAAAGGTGTGTCCTGTGGTGGATCTTCTGTCTTCCAGATTTTGTCCCCAATCATCATCTGAGTATCTCACAAGATTCTGTTCTGAATCCTTATAAGTGTATCTTAAGTAAATATCAGCAGCTCCTTTTAGGTATTTAAAGATCCACCTAACTGCTGCAATATGAGGAGATCCATAGTTCTGATTATTCTGGTGGGCAACTCCCACTGAATATTAGATATCTGGACTTGTTCTAAGCATTATAAATGTCAGACTGCCAACCATTGATTGATAAGGAAAGTCAGGGCTTTCAGATGGCACCAAGCTTTCTTGATTTGGTTGGGTTTTGACCAAGTTAAGGTTTGTCTCCATTAAGATGGCTCCCAGTTAACAGTCTTCCATTTGGTACATCCTTAGTATATCTTGAATATACTTGGATTGGCTTAGGGCAATAGTCAAGGTACATCTGTCTATGGGGAACTTTAGCTCTTAGTAGTAACTGAGTTTTCCTAGGTTGGACATCTTGAGCTCTTTAGATAGGCTGGATTTAGTCTTTTCTAATATTGATAGGTTATTGGTGGCTATAATAAGGTCATCTACATACAGAGCTAATAGAACTGGATTTGCTCTATCTGGCTTATAGTATATGCTATAGTCAGCACTACTCCTTTTGAAACTCAAAGATTCCAAATAAGAATCTATCTTACAATTCCAGGCTCTTGGTGATTGTTTGAGACTATATAGAGATTTTCTAAGCTTGCAGACTAAATGGGGGGTATCTTGGTCAGCAGACCAATCAGGCTGGTCCATATAAACATTCTCCTCATGTTCTCCATTCAAAAAAGCAATTTTTACATCCACTTAATGTATAAAAAACTTATATTTGGCTGCAATAGACAATATTAATCTGATGGAATTAAACTTTGCTACCAGTACAAAGGTCACAGTATAGTCAAGTCCTTTTGTTTGAGAGTATCCATGGCCACAAGTCTTGCTTTGCATCTTTCAAATGTACCATTAGCCTTGTATTTTTTCTTAAAGACCCATATGCATCCAATTGATTTTTGGTTGATTAGTAATTTGACTAAGTCCCAAGTTTGATTTTCCATCAGGGCCTGATATTCAGCAGTCATTGGAGATCTCCAAGACTTTGTCTGAGGGCAATTTAGGGCCTCTTTTATAGTCTGGGGCTCATCAATATGGACTGAATAGGCATAGGCTAAGTTTGTACCCTCATTGATGTAGTAATTTGGGCTATTTCTTGTCCAATTGGATCTCCAGGCATTTGATACTGAAATGATCACTTCTGGGGTATTTCTGGGGATTGATTCTGGCTGAAACATTGTTGTAGAGTGCTCTGGAGTGAAAAGGGCTTCATTGCAGTAACCAAAAAATATGCATTTTACACTTTTTGGCTCAAATTTTGACAGATTTGAAGGAAGTTTCTTGGCATATGCTGTACAACCAAGTATTCTTAGATGTTCTGCACTTGGTATTTACCCATACCATGCTTCAGATGGAGTCAGATCACAAATTATTCTGTTGTAACTCCTATTTCTAAGGTATACAGCAGTGGCAACTGATTCAGCCCAAAAATCATAGGATAATATTTGATCATGGATCATAGATCTTGCCATATCAATTATTGATCTGTTAGCACATTCTGTTACTCTGTTTTGCTGTGGGGAGTATGGAACAGTAGTCTCTTGCTTTATCCCATGAGTTTTGCAGAAGTGGATGAAGAGTTTGCGGTATATTCTCCACTGTTGTCAGAGCAAATTTTCTTGATTTGTTCACTAGTTTTTCTCTCCACCATGGCTTTGAACTCCTTGAACTTAGAAAGAGCTTCTTCCTTTCTCTCCACGAAGTAAACCCACATGTATCTTGTATATTCATCAATAAAAGTGATTAAATACTTCATCCCACCAAAGGATAAGTTGACATTGGCCCACACAGATCTGAGTGAATTAGATCTAGTTTTTTCTTAGTTTTGATTAACCCAGAGCTCTTGAACAGCTGTCTAGCTTGTTTTGCATATATGCAGGCCTCACAGTGCTCCAAATCAGCTGGGGGATCAACTTGTCCTCCGGAAATTAGCTGATCTTTGATCATTTTGTACAAATATATAATTAAATTGATGTGCCCAAATCTCCTGTGCCAAAGCATTGGTGTTTCTTCATTTAAGTTACTTATATTGGCTTCCAAATATGATGGAATATAAGTCTACTGCATAGATTCCAATCTCAGATACCCAAAGCAATATGGGCACCATTTTGATCAGTGATCTTGCATCCAGAATTGTCAAAGTTGAAACTGAGTCCTTCTGCAGTGGCCTTCCTTACAGAAAGTAGGTTCTTGGCTATATCTGGTACATAGAGCACTTCTCTAAAGGTCAGTGTATGGCTTCCTTCACTGCTTCTAAGGTTTACTTGGATAGTTCCTTCTCCCACAGCATCAAGTGTTCTATTGTCACCCATGAAAACCTTCTTAATTGGAATTTCTTGATATTGGGTAAAAAGTTCTTTTTGGTGTGTGAAGTATTGAGATGCTCCAGAGTCAATATACCACATCCAAGAATCCTATTTTGTAGCCATATCTAGTGCTGATATGAATGGTCTATCTTCAGTTGTTGCAGCATTTCCATATTCAGGCTTTCTCTGCTAGCCATCTCTCTGTTTGAAGCACTGGTCTTATGTGCTTCCTTTCCTTTTGCTGTAGTTGCATAACAGGTTGCTGTTGCCTTTGTAGGGTCTTGGGTACCTCCTTTGGCTGGTTATCCTTGCTGATTAAAGTATTTTCTTCTTCCTTCTTATTGGTGCTTGATTTTGTTAATTCCTCATCCAGAAGCCTTTCATATACATAATTTAAGGTCAATTCTTCAGTTCTGGACTCTAGGGCTAATACAAGGACCTGAAACACATCAGTCAGGCTATTCAGGATGGTTACTTTCATATCCTTATTGGTAGTTGGTATGCCCACAAGTTCCATCTCATCCACCAGCAGGGTTTTTGGTTAGTTAGATTTTCCATTTCTTCTCATGGCAGCATTGTTTAGTAAGGAATTTTTGTCTAAGATACACTTTCTTAGCAGCTGAACATGACTGGTAGGTGTCTTCTAGTGCCTTCCAGGCATCCTTTGCCATATTTGCTCTTGAGCATTGAATCGGCAATTTGTCTTTAACATTTAGGCAAAAGCAGTTAAAGGCACTTTGTTCTCTCTACTGGTACTTTAAGGCTTCCTCTCCCACATTTTTAGGAGGGCATTCTTCTCCCATGATAATATCCCAAAGGCCTCTTTCTTGTTGCAGCATCTTCATCTTCACCTTCCACACCTGATAGTTTGATCCATCCAACTTTTCAGCAGAGGGAAAAGTTCTAGTAATAGCAGTAGTAGACACTGCAGAGAGTGACAGCTCAGGGCTCATAACCTGTTGTAAGAGTCTTGGAAATACTGGAAGTGATTGGGAGAACAAGTATATTGTGTGGTTCTCACATAATTGTTTATTAAATGTAAAAGTAATATTCATACTTTTACATAGTCTTGGCATTTTAAACATGTAGAGTAGACTAAGAAAGGTCCCAAGAACATGTATGCAAGGTTTGGTGCTGTCTGGACAACTTTGAGAATTAACATGTTTTATGTACCTGGTATTTTGGTGAAAATATTCTCAGTAATCCCAATAAGGAATTTGGTCAATATTCTCTAAGATTTGAAGGTATGATCTCAGTGATTAAGTTAGGTGAACATTTAGGTGGAATTGCAAATTTTTGCAGCATAAAGGAGCCTAGAATCCAGTAGGGAGAAGGAATACATTTGGTCCCGTGGGTGGATCAGATCCGGATCATTTGTCAAGATCCTGTTGAGAAACCGTCATAATAACAGCAGCTTGGAATTAGTGACCCTCCTGACAATCTTATAACAAGATCATGACAGTGTTTTGCAAATTTCACAGCCAAATAAAGGGATAAAACTTGACAAGATTTGATTGGTACTGTGACAATAGTTGCATGGCATTGTTGTGAGCTTATTGCGCTCTACAACTATTTTAAATGGATCCAACTGGCCTGGACATCCAATTGCCATATATGGCAAAAAACTTGATGGTGTTTCAATGGCCTCACAGCAAGACTCTAATGAACAAGGGGAGGTAGAAAAAGGCAATACCATTTAGTAAATTGGTACAGTAGCAATATGAAGAGCTAGCTGTAGGCCACCATACTACCATTATAATGCCAGAGTTTTTTGTGAAATCTGGGGTTCAATTTTCTTTAATGGTCTTTGCATAATGTCCTGATAGGATCAATACCTCTTAGTCATGTGACTTAAATTTTGTGATGGCCTATTGACAGGATCATCACAACTGTTTTTCATAGGGGCATGCACATCAAAGAATAGACAACCTATGAATACCCACTTGGAACTCATTGAAGTGAGAGCTTCACATGGCTTACAGGCATTTAGGTTGCAACTTTATTTTCATGGTACTTGTACAATTCCATGTGGGTATCATTAATTCCCTGTAACAAGATTTCAGTGTTTCAGTGGCCCTGAGACTAGATCATCAAAAGAAATTCACAAGGCTCCTGAGAAGTATATTCACCTGTGCTCAATAATGCTAAAGCCAATAGTTTAGAAAGCTTGAAATAGAAGCTGAATTGAATTTTTGCTGCTATTGTGCCAGTATGTACCAGCTTCTTGTAGTGGCAGTCATCAAACATTGATGATTATGCTGCTGTTTCTACACCTTTGTGTATCATTGAATTGTCACTTGGTATGATCATCATTAATTCACACATTTGGAGTTGATGGAATGATATTTTTCTGGAGCTTCAGTGCTACTTCTCCTTCAATATGTGGCAGCTCTCACCATACAAACTTGGCTTCTATTCATACCAAAGCTCCAAGTAGATTTGGTTTTAGCAAAAGCTGCTGACACCTACACCTATTTCATCAGTATTCTAAAGAATATGGTATTGCCAACATGTTGGAAGCATTTGGAGCTTTGTGCTGATCTTGAATGAATACACCTGATCCTCATAGCCATGACAATACATTTGTAGATTATGTAGCTGGAGTTAATGGCATTACTCATGTATAGAAATGTAACATTTACATCTGCATTCTGTATCTGATCTGGCATATGACAGGACAATTGGGGAGGACTTGCTATTTCAGTCCCCTATGAAGTGAATATGAGACAAGGAAAGGAGAGTAAATATTAAGTACATTGATAAATAGGATAAGCTGGTATATACTAGACAATCAGAAAGTGATGCAGAATAACCAACATGGAAGTGCTTGCCACACATATATGCATACCGCACGATAACCCTAAAAACCAAATGCATGGAGAATCAAATTTAATTAATCCGAACTAGCTTTGATGTGACAAGTAACCAATACGTTTGCAGAAGCTGTGGAAATTTCAACCATTTAGATGCTGTCACATTTCAAACTTTGGTTTGAGACCTCAACAATAACCCAAACACTCCGTACCAAGCAAAATGACTTGGCCAGAGTTGGTAACAGAGTACCCACCGCCAAGCATACTGCAACCTGAATCACCAGTATTATTTGCTAATATGGTGGTACTTCCAATTGATGATTTAGAGCCCCGAAGTGATGGCTTTTTCTTTTGCGATCATAATAATTCCTATGGGGATTTTGATGTAATTGCATATCCAAACTTCCGATGGGCTATTGAAACAGCTGGAGGTAGATTCCAAACGGACTGACGTACCCCATCAGACAATGGGGTGAGAATCTTTCATCAGCTGGAGCATGGCAAATGGCAGTCTGGTTTGTATGGTGGCGACTTTCATCAGTATTCAAACACAAGCGAGCATGGAGTGATGGTTTTCTCGGAAATCTCAGGTGGGATCGGAGACTCTGGAAATGGTCCGCGCCAAGTTCAATTGGCCGTCATACTACGGACACGTCACGGAATGGCACTTGGTTGGACCTGGCTCATTTGGGGGAAATTTGTGTTTAACCAAAATTGGGTAAAATCACCATGTTCTAGATCTCGTCAATTTGGATTCACTTTAATGTGGTCATCATTATGTTGATCCCGCTTTCATTTCACGTGACCATGGTGCGGTGCAGTGGTGGATTTCTGATGCCACCAACAACCCGGTTAGCTTCAAGCCAACACTGAACCACCCAATCAATCCCGAAAAGGGCAGCGTTAAGCCATGTTAGTTGGAGATGCATCTGTCCAAGACTCGTTCATTCAAATATGCAATGTAACGGGCAGGAACAGCGCGAATTAGTTTAATATATGCAGTGATGACGTCTAATTAGGCCTAACTAAGCTTTGACTGGTATGCTTTGAGCGAAGTGGAATACGTTACTGGGATCATACTTCCTTTTGACTTGCACAAGTCTCTTGAAGTTCACCCCGTAATACGCCGATTGCCAATCATTGAGGTCACGGTCGATATAGTTTTGATAGGCGGAGGACGAGAAGTAGGGTTTTACAGACTTGTACGCATCAGCCAACCACTTTGTATCTCTAGCGCTGACCTTGGGTGGCTCGATGATCATCTGAGCAACCATCTTGGTGTCTTTACGATGCACAAAGGCAGTGGCAGTAGGGCTCACCCGTCCAACCGCTCCTCCGTACATGTCAAACAAGAAGTATCCGCTAAAGTAACCGTGATTAGAACTGACAGTAACTGATAGTGAGGTTGGGCTTGTACTTACTAAGCTGGTGCCTTGGCCAAAGCGGCTTGAAGGGCCTGGACTCCCTGGTTGTTTATCGGTTTCTGAACAATAGCAGAGTGCGCTTTCAGATACTCACGCGGTGTACCTCCAAATTTCACTTTGGCCAGGGCCTCCACACCACCAGAGATTCCACTGAATTCCGAGACTGCATCCAATAGAGTTCCCTCCTTGACCGACACACCGGTTGGTTTGGGTGCAGCAGATAAGAATGACTTGATCACGGCATTCAGCTTGCTCTTGGTATCTTGGAATGCTCCCTGGAAGATAACGCCATCACCTGGATTAATGTAGAGACTGGGTCCAAGCAGATCGCTGGGATCGCTAAACGCCAAGTCCTGGAAGGCCTGGTATACACGGGTGAAATCTTTGAAGTCCCACGAATACGAAAATGTGGTAACTTTGGATGGTGCTTTGAAGAGTTTGACCTTGAATGAGGTTACTATGCCGTATGAGCCCTGGCCTCCACCACGCAGAGCCCAGTATAGGTCGGGGTTTGATTTGGCATTTGCCACCAGGGCCTCTCCCTTGGCATTGACGATGTTGATTTCCAGTACGTTATCTGAAACCATCCCATGCTTACGGGAGAATAATCCGAATCCACCACCCAAAGCGTGGCCACCGATCCCAACCTGAGGGCAGGTACCAGCGGGTATCCCGTAGTTGCCATTCTTGAACAGCTTGTAATAAGTAGGGCCAAGCAAACTACCGGCACCAATCACGGCAGAGCTGGATTTGGCATCGATCTTGACATCATTCAACTTGGACAGGTCGACGATGACATCCCCATTACGTCCACCCTGTGAGTAGGCTTCGTAGGAATGCCCGCCGCTTCTGGCCGATATGGTTCGGTTGTTCTGAACCGAGCATTTCACGGCGTTTTGCACATCCTTCACACTCCCAGCAACCACGTAAAGCAATGGCTTGAAGTTGAATCGCTTGTTGAAGTTGAAGTTGACTTTGGAATACTCGGAGCTCGACTGACTTACGATAGGTGTGCCTGCCTTCTTGAAGCAGTCCTCGATACTGCCACCGTAGGCCAGCGCGGGCAACAGGGTTAGGAGAACGATAGTCCTCATGGTAGAGATTATTTTTTGCTGACTCGACAGTAAACAAATCGGTATTTATACCCGACGCGGCTCATTTTAAATCAGGTTGGCGTCGTTCTTATGTTACACCCAATGGAATGGTGTCCATGATGTTGGAGGGTTGGTCTTTCCTTCTGCAAACATCAAGTTCAATTACTATGGATTGCCATCAGGATGCAGTCAGGACATCAGAGGGCCGCTTCATGATTGGTGGTTATTTTCGTCTCGTAACATCCATTGAAGGGCAAACATCGATTTGGTGGTCAGATACGCAACACATGATTAATCACGCATCCAAAAATGGGAACAACCAACGGGCATAGTGGCCAAAGTGGAATTCCTTTCGAATGGTTTAGGAAGCAGATGGCGAGTGCTATTGCAGGAGGGCCTATGGTAGCAAGCACCACCAAACGGGCGCTCTATCGCGGAGGCCTTCCCCTCACTGGCATCTATCTAGAATCAGGATTCGCCGAGCATTCACTTGGGACATGTATTCAATTGTCGATGATGATCCGCAATTTCCCTGACATCTCCGATGGGGACTATGCTTGAAACAGGTACGTTTTACAGGCGTATATTGTATGTGCCACCTGTTGCCAACGTTTGCACTAGGGGTCGGTTTCCACCATAGTTGGACCTCTTTAAAGAACGAATATACGATTCCGCTCAAGTTATGCGCTGGTGTTTGCCATCATACTGCATGAACCTAGTATTCAAAATTCGATTTGGTCATGAATGTGCAAGGAGTTGTTATTTCCAAAACTTACGACTCCGAATTTTTCTAGGACGACGGGATTTATTTTAATTAATACACACACAATTGAAAAAAATCACTTATGCTGAGAAAATAGTGTCGTTCATATGAAAATATTTAGTGGGCAGAAGGGAGGGGAGCTCAGCCTAAGCTTCAATGGTTTCTTTTCCCTCCTCCACATTGTTTATTTCCTTGACATCCTTAGCAATGAAATATGTGAACGGCAAGGAGACTGTAAAGAGTGCCCAGGAGATGATAAGCTGAGTAAGGAATGCCGTATTGACGGCATCGATTCTCCAAGCAATGGCCCCACCTGCTGACTGGAGACCCTTGTAGAACCCTGCGTATCTAGCAAGTACAGTGGAATCATTCGATAATGCTCCCATGAGCCAGTAGGCGTATGTTTGCAGGGCTGCATCACAGAGCCCGTAGAAGACGTACAACAACCACTTGGGCCAGAATGCCCCAGGGTTGTCGATGAAATCAATGTTCTTCGGATGATCTTCGCGGGTGTACTGAAGCTGGAGAGCAAGTCCACCGCCCCACGTAGCGGTGAACATCGCCCCCACAATAGCGAGGCCATAGAGTGCTCTGGCACGGCGGTCAAACCTTGGATTGTCCAGGAAGGTGCCCAAGGCAAAAGCCCCAATCATCTGAAAGCCCCAATAGAAAGCGTTGTTGAAAGAGCGGGTGCGCAAATTAAACAGCACCCCATTTACAGCTCCGAATTGGTACGAGTAGAACCAGTTGGAAGCTAGGCACATTGGAATAAGTAGAAGCATGTACTTGTCCGTGAAGAGCTTGACAATTTCCACGATTTCGTGCCAGACATTGCTGAACTTCTCAACATGAACTCGGCTTCCATCGTCACGAACCACCTTCTCCGGGGGAAGAAGCGTCAATCCGGCTATGGCTCCGATGATCATGATCACCAGGAAGGCAAGATACGTAGAGTTGCTCACCGCTCCAGCTTCAGAGTGGAAGTTTAGCCCGAATGGAATGAACGCTCCCATCACTCCACCAAGATTGAAGATGATCCAGAAAAGCCCTACGCATCTCCCCTTCTGATCCTCGGCTGGGTACGCCATCATCACCACTCCCTGTGTGGTCCAGAGAATACCCGCACCAACACCAAGGATCGCACTCGCACCGATCACGAAGCCAGCGTTCCCGGTATTGTTGTAGTTGAGAAGGGATCCTGAATAGAGAGCGTACGACAGTCCACCAAACAACAAACATAAACGACCGCCAAGTATGTTGTAGAAACCACCTCCGAGGTAACCAAAGACGGCGAAGCAAGCGTATAGAGCGACGTTTCCGTTCTTAGCGGTGTTGTCGTCCATCTGACCACCGGCACCCATACCGTTGATAACGTTGAACATTCCTGGGCAGCAGAAACATACAAGCCTTACCAACCCAAGCTAGAAACGCATTCAGAATGGGATATGAATAGGGTTCGAGTGGCGGCTAGCTTGTTGCTAGTAGTGGGAAGCTTTTTGGCATGCTAGAAAACACTTCAAATCCTGGATTGCAGTCCTCAATAGCTGTCAAAGAAGTCCAAGGGCTAATGATGCGAGATCTGCAACTTCGTGCATGCAATAGCCCCAAGAGTACAGTGCACAGTGCAAGGTGAACAGCAAACGTCATGAACGTTGTGTCGCCCAGGTTAATCTAGTTGCGTTGGCCTATTTAAAAGTATAGAGCAAACTTTCTAATTCTACGCTACCGGATGACATGGATGCCCTTTTACAGGCAAAATAAGGTTCTCGGTAAGAACCTTGTTTCATACTCATCCACTCTCTCCAATACAGTATAAATCGGACCCATAAACACCAAGCCGAACTTGCTGCCCTGAGAGCCATATATAGGAATAATTGTTACTATTTTAACCTCACAACTGGCCAAGGCCGCAAGCCCATACTGGCGCCCAGATTTGGTTTACCAGAACTACTCTCAAATCACCTTCAACTTCCCTGTATTTGAAGTCCAACGAATGAAAGCATCCCTCAAATGGGGTCTATTGTTGGAAGTGTCAGGTGTTCCTAATCAAGTAACATAATTCATCGCCGACGCATCATGGATATGATGAGGTATTCTGATGACAAGATCACTTAACATACACATGTCCGTGTAACCACTTTTGATGCACGGGCTATACCAACCTTGTGAAATTGCACAAGAGATAGTGAATCTTTAGAAGTTATCTTCAGTCCCTGGTACCCTATTTTATGGTTTGGTCACGTCCGTTTCCCAACATAGCCAGGTTTTAAATATTCCACGGTGAAAGATTTGGTATTGCTCCACCACGTGCACCGTCGCATGAAGGTCTTCCTTACTCCAGAGGTATATATCTACACAGGGGATAAACTAGGTAGGGCCGCCCATACACAACCAGCCTCGTAACTTGCTGCAGTACAGGAATAATGAAACGACCCAATTATAAATAGCCCAAGAATACCGGTGCGACAATCTTCCTCGTTAGGGACCCCTTCAGCTAGTTTTGTCATCCTATTATTCCTCCTAAAGGAAACGGACAGTGACAAATCGCTTCGTTTCGATAAGGCCCATTCTTTACTACCGTCGATGTAGGGTGCCTCCGTGGTCACGCCGCTGTTTCTATTCTTTACTAGGAGGGCCTCCGCTAATAGGTCTGCGGCTGAGGACATTATGGAACTGTCCATTATAATGGTATCTTAAATTGATTATTCTGCCGTGCATCTCACTGTATGTCAAATATCCAATATCATCCTTGTCAGTGCCAAGTGACAGTTGCTAGGTAACCTGAAAAGTAAATAGATTATTAGCCTCACTCCATATACAATATCAGGCCATATATGTCCTAGAACCGCCTGAAATGCAAAGTACACAAGACCCAGCCAATGAACATCTGAACACGACTGGGGTCCATTGTGGGCATGTATAAAGAGCATTCTTGGTCATAATACAAGCCAACTGACCATTAGCATCGATCCTGATTGATGGCCAGATCTAAGAAGGTAACCAATTCCTACGAAGCTGCCAGTAAGCTGAGATGATTTCTTCCATCTGGGCGGATCACCGGCTGAGCCATACTCGACATTGTGAACACTGCTTGACCATATCCAACTCTGGTTTCCCACATGTTTCATGTAGCCTATACCGTCACACTGGCACACACACACTGGCTGACGCAAATTGAGCACTGAATATCTGGGGACAAAGAATAGGGTGCTATACTTCCTATTGAAGCAAATTAACCCACTGATAGGTTGTGATCTGAAAATCAATTGCAATCTAGAGACCTCATTTGCGACGCTCGAAACCATATTATGATAAACACGTAATCCGCCGAGGGGAGGAGTCGCCTATTCGCACCAAATGGCTACGAACTCTCCTGGACTTCGGTCTGTTGGAGGAAGGTCATGGTGTTTCGAGAGTGCGCTTCCAAGCCACATTCACTTTATCTAGATCCTATGCTGACCTGGTCAGCCATTCCCAAATTTAAGATCATTTCATCCCGATCACTCCGATCATCAAAATGGAAAGCAGCGATATCATAAGCCACGGATGAAGATTCAATGGGGAAGTAACTTGGATGACCATTCATCAGGGTTTTGAAAGACCTAGGCCGCATTGCGGCGGCATCAGTACCGCAAAACGAGCATGGGCTCTGCGTTCGGACACTTCAGGGGACCCATCGCCTTTCCCAGTTTATCCCTTCGTCTGATGGTTTGCAATATTACACTAGCGCGAGAGATGTCGGTGCACTTGATATCCCCTCTGTTGATTTGTATCCTGTATGCGCGCTCGTTACCCAATAAAATTCTAGCAAAGTTCCAAGCTTTGGGTTGCTTCGTGATCATTTGACTACCCGGATCTTGCATTCCATTTGTACAGGAATACTGGCACATCTCTGGTGTGTGAGACAGGGTGAGACATCCTCCACCACTACGCTCCAATCCCAACGCCCACGGGCATCCATTGGAATAATGTCCAGCAAGAGAAACCACTTGCCATGGCTCTCGTAGATGGTTGGCGACAACTAGAGATCAGCCTTGATTCTGCGCGGTTTCGATAATCACGGATCGTATCCTGGGTCAATGGCCATTTATTCCCACCAGATCGTTTTTTCCTTCCCACCCACCTTTTGTTTACCTTCTCTTCATTCAAGGTTGGCCACCCAGAACTGCAGTTGTGATTCGCAACATCGTCGTAGTCGGGAATACTTGTACATGAGCGCTCCTTGCACTCTATCATCACGCTCGAGTGGGTCGGGGCATTCGTTACCAATTCGGTTAGCTCCAAATGCATATATTGCTTAGAGAGCGTCCTATCATTACGGTTAACAAACTTCCAGCAAATCGTTGCTGCCACTTCCAGTTGGGCGTATTCTTACTGGTGAAGCTAATTGGCTGACGGCGTAGATGCATCTATATTTATGAACATTAATGAGGAGTCTAAGTAGCTGGTTGGTTAACTCGGATAATTCGTACTTTACTACTGGCTGTGTTTGGCCTTTTTGTGAAGGATGTTTGTCCTGGATTGAGAATTGGAGCCCACATGACCGTATTTGTTGCTGGTATCCGGTTTCAGAAATGGGACGCTGGAGTGCATAGATTTGCGCCATAACGTGACCAGGCGAAGTCGGTGTTAACCTGATCAGGCTAGGAGGTATTCGCTGCTCAAGCAATGCGTTGGCGCATTTTTGGAAGAGACCAACGAGGCACCTGGCTGCATATGTGTGCCATGCAGAGATGAAAACAGTCGGTTATTTCTTCAAACGAAGCTTCCTCATGAACGGCTACCGAGGTATCCCACATGAGCTCGATTCAGCAACCACGAATTGACAAATGGTAGAGCGTGATGTGTACTGAGTAACGCTGCGGTGCAATGGCAGTGCGAGATTGGGGATCTGTTAGTGGATTGAGCTGGGCATAAAATGAATTCTCTCATTATTGGCAGATAGAGCGAACATGAGCCATCGGTATCGAGGCACCATTGGCCCCTATATATGGATTCAAGTGGTGAAGTCACCGCGAATAGATTGGTC
Organism: Basidiobolus meristosporus CBS 931.73; assembly: GCA_002104905.1. NCBI lineage: Eukaryota > Fungi > Basidiobolomycota > Basidiobolomycetes > Basidiobolales > Basidiobolaceae > Basidiobolus > Basidiobolus meristosporus. Next base: position 21,917 of record MCFE01000373.1, on the reverse strand, counting down.
GTTATCGCAGTTAACGCGACTTGGCGCACTAATCATGTCAATGACCACCATTATTCTGAAAAGAGACATCTTCATCAAGAATCCTCTCTGTTTGGCTCATAGGAGCCGGAACAAAATGGTACGACGCGCTGTCGTCCAAAACCTTAGAGACATTCGTAATACGCGTAGATTTAGGTTTAAGCTTCGTCAAAATCCCAAATGGATTGGTGGCAACCATGGATTTGAAACGATTAGCAAACATCCACTCGGGCTGCGTAACCGGGTGGATTGAATCCATTGTTAGCCTGCCTATCTTCTCCCTGATGGTGCATATGTAAAGCTAGGCTGGCTGTGGAATAAACAATGGCTGTAACCGAAGTATCAACCTTTAGGAGCCATGTGGCTGACCGCAGGGGCTTGATAAAATCCTTGCTTGAGTCGGATAAGGTCAGGTTTTGAATTACAACTTTCATAAATATCTGACAACCCCAATTTAATATACACCACATATTCAGAAGCCCATTAATTAGCCGAGAAACCAACCATGTCCTGAGACCGTCCGCCGACTACGATTGGCTTGGTCCGTCGGATCCACTCAGCCAACTGCGAACTTCGCAATCCTAGACTCTATTTGACTGGTATATCTAATTCATCGAATTTCCACCACCCTGTGCATGATTTCATGACGGTTTGGAGATTTATATAAGAGCAGGGCACCTCTCCTTTCCATCCCAAAAAATAGCAATGCGTTATAATAGTCCACTCGCGCAAGTGCTCCTTGTGGGCCTTATCTGTTTTTGCTGTCCAGGAATGTTCAACGTTATCAACGGTATGGGTGCCGGTGGCCAGATGGACGACAACACCGCTAAGAACGGAAACGTCGCTCTATACGCTTGCTTCGCCGTCTTTGGTTACCTCGGAGGTGGTTTCTACAACATACTTGGCGGTCGTTTATGTTTGTTGTTTGGTGGACTGTCGTACGCTCTCTATTCCGGATCCCTTCTCAACTACAACAATACCGGGAACGCTGGCTTCGTGATCGGTGCGAGTGCGATCCTTGGTGTTGGTGCGGGTATTCTCTGGACCACACAGGGAGTGGTGATGATGGCGTACCCAGCCGAGGATCAGAAGGGGAGATGCGTAGGGCTTTTCTGGATCATCTTCAATCTTGGTGGAGTGATGGGAGCGTTCATTCCATTCGGGCTAAACTTCCACTCTGAAGCTGGAGCGGTGAGCAACTCTACGTATCTTGCCTTCCTGGTGATCATGATCATCGGAGCCATAGCCGGATTGGCGCTTCTTCCCCCGGAGAAGGTGGTTCGTGACGATGGAAGCCGAGTTCATGTTGAGAAGTTCAGCAATGTCTGGCACGAAATCGTGGAAATTGTCAAGCTCTTCACGGACAAGTACATGCTTCTACTTATTCCAATGTGCCTAGCTTCCAACTGGTTCTACTCGTACCAATTCGGAGCTGTAAATGGGGTGCTGTTTAATTTGCGCACCCGCTCTTTCAACAACGCTTTCTATTGGGGCTTTCAGATGATTGGGGCTTTTGCCTTGGGCACCTTCCTGGACAATCCAAGGTTTGACCGCCGTGCCAGAGCACTCTATGGCCTCGCTATTGTGGGGGCGATGTTCACCGCTACGTGGGGCGGTGGACTTGCTCTCCAGCTTCAGTACACCCGCGAAGATCATCCGAAGAACATTGATTTCATCGACAACCCTGGGGCATTCTGGCCCAAGTGGTTGTTGTACGTCTTCTACGGGCTCTGTGATGCAGCCCTGCAAACATACGCCTACTGGCTCATGGGAGCATTATCGAATGATTCCACTGTACTTGCTAGATACGCAGGGTTCTACAAGGGTCTCCAGTCAGCAGGTGGGGCCATTGCTTGGAGAATCGATGCCGTCAATACGGCATTCCTTACTCAGCTTATCATCTCCTGGGCACTCTTTACAGTCTCCTTGCCGTTCACTTATTTCATTGCTAAGGATGTCAAGGAAACAAACCATACCCAGGGGTCGACAGAAAAAGGAGAAACCGAGTGATTGCCTTAATGCAAGCATCCACATGTTTGTAAATCAGCCCAGTTTTGATTGTTAAAACGTACATCCGTTCATGCGCAAGGATGGACTAACTCACCCCCACTCTTGGGTACCAAGAGTTCGTCAAAGAACGCTGGCCCGTAATCTGTATATCATATTTACTGTATTTACTAATTATACTTCGAGATTGATTTACTCCCATTAGAAGACTCAATAAAAACATCATCCAAAATTTCGGTCATGAAGACCCACCGGCTCCAAATTTCCTATTGCCTGAAGGACCCTTTTCAGCTGTGACTCATGGGAATCCCAAAAATAGTCACCAATGGATCCTTGATACAGCAATCCAGGGACCTGCGCATTAAGTGGTATGCAGATGATTCATTAACTCCTAATGGACGTCAGGAATGACTGACTTCCGGTATTTAGCATGGACTGCTGATTCAGATAAGGATACCGTAATCACCCCTTTCTTCCAGAGGCTATTTACATCGTTCCCAGTAAGCTAGCAGATCTGTTTGACATGAAATATTTTGTCCATGGGAGTGATGATCGTGACCGTACTCTAACTTGGATTCCAGTTTCATCGTCTCCAGAAACAACACACGGGAATATTCCCGGGCTCCCATCATATATAGTACCAAACCGAACACTGCCTATTGCATATGATGTTTGAGGATGCAGCTCGTGGACTTGCTTGTATATTGTGAAGAACAATAGGATTTCAGCTTCATCCTCATCACAGAGTTCAATATATCCATTGCCAGCAAATGGACAAGCCGACATGGTTAAGAGTCGAGTAATTGGGTGGGTTACATGTTTGGATGGTAGAGTGTGGGATTCTGGCAGTACAGGTGCCTTTAAAATACAATGCCGATTGAGATGGCCGATGAGTCATTAGACGTACAGATTAAAACCGGGGATAAGTTAGCATGGTTAAGAGCAGGGTATTAGCTTGTTGGCTTGTATCACATAGCTCACCATACTAGATAGGAATCTCTAAGATACCGGCGTTGTGGTGGTTGATGATAGCTACCGAGGGTTAAATTCCCCAACTGCCAAGTGCGTTCCTTATCCCTTTTTTCGCAGGCTCTGGAGTGATCTTGATTTGTCGAAGAGTCTGGACCAGCCAAATTGTTTAGCAAATTCAAGGTCGACTCACCGTTGAGTGGTGGGCTCACTGAGTAGCCTTCTTCCCCGTCCAGGAGCTCACCGAGCTCGCTCATGTTCGCCGCATCCTGTTTTTCTCGTTCGGAAATGTTCAGCCGAGGAGAAGAAACGTCCTCAAACATGGAGCTCCTGCTCTTGGCCTCCATCTCCATGCTTCTTTTCCTTGCCCTACGTGATTGGAGGAAAACTATTGCTATACATAAGCAGGTCATTGATACACAAATGCAGATGAACATGGCGAGATATAGCGGGGATATCGTGATGGAACCGATAGTAATCATGTTATTCACATCTGCCTCTTCCAATATCCTTTTTACTAGTGATTTTCCACCTAGCGGAAGCACAGAGTCCGCCCCTTCGTCATATGTGCTACGGCCCCGAAGGTCTTTCCCTTTTGAATGGGCATCGGGAACGATGGGGATGGTTAGAGCGAGGCTTTGTAGAGAAACGACGAGTAACGTTGATTTTTGGACGTCAATTAGGAATGGGATTCTCATAAAGAAATGTCTAAATCAATCGGGGTCTGTGTAAATAGCCTGTTGTCTTGGCAGAAATGTTCAAGTTACCGTTAGAGTTATAGAGCGATGACAAGCACAAAGTGCCCTGTTAAGTTATGGACGAAGTGAGGTTTAGAGGGTAGTTTATACAAAACGAATAGTATAGAGTGGATTGAAGTACGCAAGACGCATCAACAGAAGCGTGTATAATTATATACTTGTATCATCAAATTGGCACCAATTTTCTTTGATGAGTTTGAAACGTCAGACGGCCAAGTGCGGGTCTGGCCTATAGAATCACTTACTCGGATGATACAAATAGATGACATTGAGGCCGGATATGTGAAATCAAGTATGAGCCATCAATATTCACCACGCTAGGTAACATTTCCGGTAGGTGGTTATATTCTGTGCTCGCCAATTGCATTTGTCACGCTCTATCTAGAGCTCATTAAACTGGTTATAGCCCAGAGAATCTGGAGTTGTGTAGTTCCAGATGGATACTTCCTAGCCAGCATCATGCGACCCCATCTATGGTCATTGCAGTGCACCTAGAACACCAAAAGACCCCATGCACTGTCACATTGAAACCTTGGATAATGACGAGTGTACTTAGGAGTGGCTGTTCATCTGATAAAGCCCATTGCACACATCCCGAATCATGGAATCAAGTTAACACACTGGCATTGAGCCTTAATTTGGGCTGGAGTGGTCATCTCCATCAACATGCCTGTCTCACCCAAGTTCTTTTGGAGAGAGTGAGGGCTTGGTATAAACACCTGCATATGGACACAGACGGGGCAGTGGTACATGGTTTAGTACCACAGCTTCGGTCAGGCTAAAGAGAACTTCATCAGTGATACAACCAGGACTTGAGTAATCTGGTAGGCCAACCTGAATCGGATTCTGGGTGTCAGCAAGCTCTGGCACCAACGTTGGGGAACCGAGGAGGATGGACTTCAGTCCCTAGTGCCGGGCTTGATGAGTGTCCCAGGAGGCATTCCACTCCCACTAAATTGGCTCTGGCTACAGTACCCGATCATGAATTCGGCGACCCAGTGCCGTGCGGCTTTGATCAGGAGATTGATTATCAGTGTTGCAAAGTATCGTGGATGAAACCCACAAAGGTTTACATGAGATATGCGAAGGCAATGTCGTGCATGGCAGTAACAAGCAAATATCGAGTTCGGTTGGAAGTCAGCACTTCCCCAAATGGTAAAATGCGTGGATACCACGCAAACATGATGATAAGGGAGGGATGCATGTCTTAGGTGGGTTGGGACACAAACTGGCTGCCTGGATAATGAAATATAGATTCGACGCTTGCCCATCAGCCCGTTTGTCACCCTCTCACGACCTGTCTTGCCAGCATGCCATCACCTCGCACCCTAATCCGATTTTTACCCCCAAACCTCCATTTGGCAAATTTTCCGAGCGCGGCCGAGGCTTCTGACAATTCCCGCCAGGCGAGCCGGCCAACGAGACACCCGGCTGTCTTCGCCTGCGTACAGAGGGCTTGAGTGACCAAGATGTAGAGATTCCGCACCGCTGACTCCCCGACAAACCACATGCCATGCATCACTTACAGGCTGAAATATCCTCCTTGAGCTGTATTGGCTGTGACTCCATTCTAGGAATGGCCGTGATTTCTGATGGAAATCTCCTCAGTGATACAGCAGCAATGATGCACCTCTTAATGAACCAATTGCCAGGCAACCCCTTGAATGGCTAGATCTTCCCCGAGTGTTTCATGCTACATGAAAGTTCCCATCGCCTCATACGATCAGAGGAGGATCCAATATATTCCGCACAAGGAGGTAATGTTACCAAGGTTGATTCTAGGTTCATATTCACCAACAGCTGGCTTCAGCAACTGCATGCTTGTGATCCGGAGCACCCAACGGATAATAGTAGGAATCCCATTAAACCTTGATAGATGAAGATCACTTGTGATATCGATCACGCATCCACGATCTACATAGTAGCCCCACTCTATAGCCTGCACCTTCCATTGGGCCGAATCCGGGCAGGATGCAGCAAACAAGACCTGAGAGATCTAAAACAAACAATGATTCAGCTAATCATGTGGTGCAAGAGACGCGGGATGGTGAGGATGTCGTAGAGCAGGAAGCCAAACGAATCAGGTTAGCTATGGCATCCGATCGAATGAAATCTAAGCCAGGCACTCAGCCCCGATTGTGGAATCTTAAACATATCTAGCATGGCGTACAGTGATGCTAATGCCCCCGCGGGTAGTGGTCCCCGTTTTTGCCGATGTGCTAAGGAGTTGGCCTCGAATCAGAAAACGGAATTCGGGTTCACCATACACCATGCAGCCCACTTCTTACAGGCCTCCAGGTAGGTCGGTGTTGAGTGATCATTCAGTGTGGATGATCCTTTTGGGCCATCGCTGAGCACGCTGCTTCAGCGTTATGGGCAGTGAGCTCGCATGAATCGGGGATTGCTGTGACGTATTCGACCCTCCAGTGTGGCGGCGAGGGCTGGCTGCTCTAGGACAGAGGGCTCATGCATCGACCACTCCTGGAGTCTGGCTGCTTATGGATAAGCCTCAGCCGCTTGATTGGCCCGTCTGGCCTCCTTCAAGCCCGTATGTAATGGTTGCTGAGCTACCTGGACCAAAGATTTGGAGAGCCATCTCCACACGGTGATGCTTCTGCCATATGAGATTGAAGTCATCAGGAGCAGAGTGGCGGGCCGAGCATGGAAGCTACTCTATCAATACCCATAGAGTGATTCAGAGAGCTTTGACCAAATGTCGTATTCGTTATGTCCCAGCCCCTTAAACACCGCTGGGTTCGCGAGGCAGGCGCCACATCTGCTCTGCGAATCAAAGGGCATCACCCAGATCCTCTCATGGTTTCGGATCCCTCAATTTTCAAACCTGTATACCTCTCTCGGGCTGGATCTACGAGCGGTTGATGTTTCATCATCCACTGTGATCATGATCAGTAGAAAAAACTTTTCAACGCTCGGAATCACTCGACTCGTGCCATGCATATCATTGGTATGGCAACCAATTCAAGAGGATCCCTCGAAATACCTGAAAACCCACCCATATAGTGCTTAACAGATCTTGGCCAAACCATGGACTCAATAGAGCTGTCTAATATTGTTTGGATCTGCCATTATCATGCCCATGATTTCTTTATAAAAACTCGGCTGCCACGAAATGAATATTGTGCGATCAAAGAGTTGTTTGTACATTCCTTTTCATCCTTGGTCATATCGTTCGCAGTCATACAACCCTTTTGCGCATCCCCGTTGTTTCTTGAAGTATCCATTCCCTTCACTGAACTCAGCTAGAGTAGCAAGAAATGTCTTGGAATAGAGAATCCTTCCCTAACCCAATGGTTTTTGGCCACCCGACAACATACCCTGCAGAGAGATTTGGCGAAGGGACAATGCTGTCCAGCAGCCTGCTGGATTTCCCTGGCTTTCCCTTGGCCCATCATCCTACTATGGCAAGCAAGTATTCACAGAGTACCGGTTTATCCTCGGAGGGAATATTTCGCACTCGTTTATTACCTGCATTGTTGACAGAATCCCCAGCTATGTTGGACCCCCTCTCGGACCACACGGTCTCTTCAGAAACACCAAGTCGCATGTGCGACTTCCTCAACGATCATGAGGCTGAATATTCGCCAGTGACCTTTCCACTTATTCGCCAAGGCTCTGTGCCACCACCCATCACCGAAAGAGCGTCTAGCGAGATGTTCGAGAGAAAGCGGCAGGCTCAGACGACCTCCAGCATCTGCTCCAAAATCACCATTAGCATGCTACTTAACTATGACGATGATGGGGACGATGATGGAACCGGTTTGTTTGGAAACCTCCCGAAATCCAAAAGGGCCAAACGTGAAAGAAGACACACCATCTCCACAATGCCTGACTTCTCTACCGCACTATCACACGAGACCTACGCAACCAATTCATTCACGAACTCCCCAGAGCCTCGGAAACCTTGTTTTTTTGAGAGCACCCATGACTCGTCCAGAACGTTCGGCGAATCAGGGTGTCATTCAACTGGTAACAAGCCCAGTGAGAACCCGAGCCCCAAAAGGATCATCACACTGCAAACGGAGAAGATTCATTTATGCACAGTGGCTGGATGTGACATGCGATTCAAACGTTTGGAACATCTCAAGCGCCACCATCGTATACACACGATGGAGCGGCCGTTCTCCTGCTCATACCCCGGCTGTGGGAAGGCCTTTTCGAGGCAAGACAATCTTAGACAACACACACGCACCCATCAGCGAAAAACCACGCGAAACAAGAGACACGCTCGTCAGCAAACTTTGTAAACTAATCCCCTCCTCCACAGGAGTTCATTTCCACATGTCGAGTTCATCCTTGTGATCCCCATTGATACGACGGAGCCCTGTTACCCAGGCGATGTGCACCTTGCTTCCACTCTCCCCCCCCAATTCTAGCCATCCATCTGACGGGTTCGATACCTGCTTCCAACCTCTGAGTCTTGTTAAATATAGAAAAACAGGTTTTTTCCCTACCTTCCTTTTTCGTTTTTATGTTGATCCAGTGGGCTCGTAAATAAATCATGCTACGTGAAAGAAATTCAGAGACTAATACTAGTCATGGCCAACACAACCACACTTGGTATCTTGATATCCGCTCGGAGCGTAGCGAATGAAGAGGTGGTGTTGCTGGTGAGATGCACACCAGGCAAGCCTTCGTGGGCTTATCTGACCTGCTTCTCTACCCGTTTCATGGAACAGGGAGGGGAGATGGTTGGTCAATTGCCTGGACCGCCATCTGGCAAAGGGCTTCGTGCCGCCTCAACATCCTCGGCCCAGTAGGGAAGTGCGTGGCGAATTCCAGCTACTGTTTGGTTGGATGCATGAGGCATATGGCTAGGTACCCAATCTTCTCGAGTCATATCCAATGGGGCTTTTTCAGAAACCTGTCGTCTCCAACATTTGGTATCTAGTGAATCCTCACTACGTATCCGTTTCACGCGCGAACAAGGGCCCGCTATCTGCGGACGAGCATCTCCGTGAGCAATAGAGGCGATCGATTGGTGCCGCAACCACAATGGGGATCCAGCACGTCACCGTCTCCACCATTCGGCCTTCTGCGCAGGACATCGTTTCTGAGGAGCGGCTGCTTATGCGTGGCTCCTCGATTCAAATGTGATCGAGTGGGTTTATCACTCACATAGCAGCTGCTCTCCGATGTGCCGTATTTCTTCCATGGCACAGCTTCGAATGAAAATCCAATGACGAGCCATGGATTCAGTAACATTGTATCCTCGATAAGACTTCCCGAAAATAATCGGCTCTGACCTCATCCCTAAACCATCCCGTCCAATGCACGTCGAATGCTCCTCGGTTACACAACCTGCCGTAAATAGCAACTCCAAAAATATCACTATGGCTTTCTCGCTACCCCTTGGTAATTCCACCTATTTCCTATTTCGAAGGCCCTTAGGGTTAGCCGCACCATCCCATCAGAAATGTCGAGTATCATGGCAATCTCACGACCTGCAGACAGGAGCCGGAGCCTTACCTGCTGGCGACTCGTAACCAATAATCTGAAGGGCAAGTATAAGGCTCAGTCCCTGTTTAAGTATCTGAATCCAGATGCAGGTCAATATTACCCATAGATAAGCTGGACTCGGCCAAGGCTAATATTTCTAGTGGATCTTTGTGTGTTCCAGACGGCTCGGCCTTATCCGCTCGTAGCATCACATAATTGATGGCAGGGATTACAGGACAAAGGAGTTACGCGGGGTAGGAGATGGCATGGCCATGTCCGTGGCACCTCAGTAACATTAGTAGCTTCGACCCATCGTCTAGGAGTCCACACCGATCCTGGATCCCTGAAGGAGGACAGCTCAACGGTATGACATTTCCAACCTAACCCCTCCTTGACCCCATATGGATATGACCTTGCCAGAAGCAGCGTTAAGACTACAGCTGTATTCCCCTCTGCGACTGGCTCCCGATAGGTCTATCAAGAGCACCAGAGATCCGAAGATGCTATCAAACCATGGCAGAAGATCATCTACAAGCTGCACAATACGAATCCTATACCAAATCCATCAGAGATACGGGATAGAGATATGCGATCCAATCTGAACGCACCACTCGCCTTGATTTTCTGGTGAGAATCAGCAAATGATGCCATGATGATGGTTTGGGGCTCCTAGGATCCAACACCTGAATCCACGGCTGCATCATTACTCATTCGCCTGCATTTGACCAGGTTCAGATCCATGCAGATATCCATCGAGACTCCCAGTGTTGACTTGCCAGGATTCCCAAAGGCTTGCCATGGAATTGCCATTTATGGCTGCCCACGCTACCTACATACAAATCCAATACGATTCCTCCAGTGTATTGAAGTGTACCGAGAATCCATTTCTGCATGAGAAATAGTCGCATTTACGGACATGGCAAGGTTTTGCTGAAGCCCGATTAACCAAGCCACTTTTGATGTCGGTGGAAACGAGTGCGGGTCAATCTATACCCGGCCTGACTGCTGACCTGCATCGGCACTGCTGGATCAATGTCGAGCATTAAATGTAACGCTGATTTGGCGAGATAGTTTAGCACCTCAACATACATATGTTGCGATCTGATGGGTCTCGCGAATTGGCTGCTGGCCATGTTTCCAAACTGCCCGGATGTCGAAGGGAGGTGCTAAAATCAGTCTTGAACCCTCAGACAGTCTACTCCTTAAAACCCCGCCCCATCAATTGCTCTATGGAGTTTCGGCAAAGCTCGAATACTGTCTTGTTTCTGGATACTGGTGCAACAACCCCGCTTTCTCCATACTCCCCTCCTAATGCTCCATATGGTACACCTCCAGTACAGCTGAGCTGTTCATCATCTAGGCCCCTGATACCCATTGCCCTATGTAGGCGCGTATTATTGTTTGAGATACACACCTTATCAGCAGTCCTCATTCTTGCCGTAAGGCTGGAAAAACGCGCTGAATGGAACCAATGCACGCATGTATTTGGTAGTATTGTGCTCGAGTAGCCATGGGCTTACGATGCGCAGGATCAATCCGGCCTTGGTTCGAGGTGCTCTTGAAGAGTTTTCAAGTTTGTCTTCTTGGCACCTGGAATATGGAAATTGTTCCGCATCTGTCCCATTGATAGACTGGGATTTTATAAACCGCCCAGTGGTCAGGATCCATCCAGAACTCGATACTAGCTTATCTTGGAAGGCATTCCCACCAGTGCAGAGTACTCCCATGTTTGCTTAATCCGCGATGCGTGAAAGCTCTCTGGAAATCTTCGGCCGCACTCCCAAGATCACTCACGGTATAGTCCATGTTGCATCATCTTAAACTTTCAAGTTCGACAAATGCATGTAACCTTTCCAGGCCACTAGCTGTGCTGTTTCATATTAGTAGGTTTTACATGGTGATACCATATGCATATCGCTCAGTTAGATCCCTCCACAAGCTATATGCTTCATCTGCTTAAGATTGCTATCATTTATGGTCTAATGGCATCTTACAAAGGCACATTGCTTTCTAACCCTATAATCCTAACCAGATAGGAGTGAGTGAGTAACAATACATGAAGCCATTACAATAACAAATTGGGATAGTCTGTAAGTGCAAAACATAGCTTGTGTCGCAGATAATAAGCTTGGCTTGTGATTGAGGTTGTGGCTATATTCCCCAGAGTTAGAGTTATAGTATGATTAGAAGATACTGCAAATGATATGGAGCAAATTTCTTTTCCCTATAAAAAATCGCAAACTAAGAACTCTATCAATGTTTGGTTGGTATTCAGCTGATGTTTATCCTTCAAATTTTCAGTTGCAATTCTTGGTGAAAGTAATGAGCAGCTTATTACCAAGTTTGGTATGAGTTCCAGTTGGCCTAGTCTGCCCTGAAAAGTATGTCTGCTTGTCTGCCTAACAGCTAATAACTCAGATCTTGAGAGTTGTCAGTTTTGAGAAACTTGGAAATTAGCTAATATTATGACAATTTTGTGCCGTCCTTTTTCCAGTTTTTCTCATAGGATTTGAGATGTTTGTGCAACATTCTCTTCGAAGTTGAAGCCAAATCTTGGATCCAGAAGGTCATGAGTCTACAAGCACTAAGTCATGGATCTTTAGACTATGTATTGAGGTAGTGCAATTCAGCCTTACCAAACTGGTGAAGAAATACTCATACCATATCCATGCTAAGCATTCGTTCAAAAAATTACCAAGCTCATAAGTTGGGACATAATTGCTCAATGCAATTTTTCCAATAAATACCATATGTGCTTAACATACATCTAAGCTACTCATATACTTCTGAGCATGTTGCCAGCTCACATTCTACTTGCGATTCAGTCATTGAGCCGGTGGTAATTTCTGGACTTGGTGGGGGCTGATTGTGATTTGATTTTATCTTATTTAACTGCCCCATGGTACACTTGGGCTTTTATAGCGCCAGTTAATAAAAGCCCAATGATGGAGGTCTACATTGTAATTCAGGGTTTTTTGCTTTGAGATATCCTGATATCAAATGAAGTCGTAGATTTGACCTATGACTATACCCCATATTATTACTGCAAGCATTATGCCAGCATATGATCAGCTGAAATATATTCTATATTGTAGTCATAACTCATGCCATTGGATATTCTGGCCTTACTTAGCATAGGTGTGTATAATTCCTTCAATTTTTGCTCCCAAGTTGTCTTTCTAAGAGGTGTGTTGAAGTATAGCTTATAGATTGCATATGTATATGTGTTGACATAAAAGTACTGGTAGAAAACCTTAGGCCTATCAGTAAAGCAGCCACAATATGGACCTGCTCATTCATTCTGGCTGATCATAATATAGTGCATGGCATGCTATATAATAACATAGGATGCCAGAAAGTGCTACTGGGTGTATGTTTGATATGCTGCAAGATTCTAGCAAATATTGGAAGTGGTTTAGACCACTAGATGAGTTGCATAATCTTGACTTGTGAATTTACTGAGCTCGGGTAGAGTGTCTATACCTTTAAGTGAGCATTGTAAAGTTAATGATCCATACTTGAAGAAAGGTTCCAGAGAACTCTATTCAAAACTTGGGGCTTTTGGCAAGTTTGAAAATATTTATCACTTCCAAACCTTTGCTAATTCTAACAATAAGCAAATGCTGATAAAGCTGGGCTGGTCTTAAGCTCTACTATGCTTAACCAGCTGACTGCAACAGACTTATAGTTTTTTATGAGCATATGCCTATAATATCTATATATGCTAGTTTGTAAGTAAAATGAATTATCAATTCTCTGTGTATTATACTAATTAAAGTAGGAGATCTGAAATTGTAGAGTTGTATTAATGAAAGGTTGCTCAAGTGGATTTAGTTTTATGGTTTACCAGAAGTGAGAGTTATATGGAAGTATTTACCAGCATTTAAATATGGTCAGGAAGGCTCAACAAGTATATATACAACATCTGCAGGTAAATTGATAATTCTTTCAAGTTATAATACTAGGAGTACTCTGAAACTCAGTGGGACTATTGCAGGTATGTCCCTAGGTTGAGTAATGCTTGTAAGATAGGATATATTTGACAAAGCTAACATCAGTTGTGAAAGGGAAGTTTGAGTTTAGAGCAAAGATTAAGTATTCATAAGGTAAAAGTAGCACTTAAACATTAGACTTAATATTATGCAAGTAGCATATATTTTACTGCTTGTATGTGCTTGGTGTAAATGAAAGATATACAACCTCTATCATCACCAAGGAAGCTCTTAAGTTTAAGTTTTCTATGAATGAGGGATACAGCCATGATTTGTTTTAGTATCATTGAGGGCCTACCACCCTCACAATATGGTCGTGAGTACTAAAAGGTACTTATCTGCTATATAATATTACTATTAAGCAGCTGCCATGCACTCCATCAATTCACTACAGCTGAGTGAGATCAAAAAGAGTATTGGAATTCTATAAAATAAGTATATTCCACAATGCTAATCTATAAAATTGTCTACTGGATCTGCCATGATAGGGTATTCAGACAGAATGCTTCTGAGGTATATGCTAGGAGATTTTACCCTCGCTATCAGGACTAATCATTTTCTAATCAAGAACTTGATATGTGTTACTCAATGCGCTGCCACTATATACGAGGACCTTGATATATACTCGTTATAAGTGAAATTAGATCGATATTCGTTGAACACATTTTTAAACCCACTGAGTAATGGAGATAACAACATGACGGACTCGCTCAACATCCTGGTATATTACGTAACGACAGAACCCAATGAAACGCATCTTATTCATATGGTCTTTTCCAAGGCTATTACACCACAATCTCCTTTTTTATCCGAACAGAGTTCACCCAGAGCAGATATTCATTTACTTCCCATGGGCCAATAGGCGTATTACGGCTTTCATCAATATATTGCGATTCCCTTTCCAACGCCTACCTTGATTTGCAAGCGCACCTCAACTCGGAGCTCCATTGGCCTCACTTTTGGCCAGCATCACTTTGACTGGGATTTGGATGTGGATGCGCCACCAAAAGCCGATACCTCCAGGATAGTTTAGAACGGTAGGACAAAGATGTGTGCAGAGGTGTACTCCCGAACTGCAGCCAAAAGTAAGGCTCGGTAGCAAAAAGAGTTGTCTGGAATCAGGACAACTTGATCAACACCACATAAGAGCGGATTAATTGCATCCATATTTCACACAGACTTGGGTATTGTGAAAGCGTCGGGCTTGCTTTCCAAGATTGCATACCCTGCACGGAGGATTGCCAACGCATCTTGGTTCCTGGGAATTAACCATGCTCAATTGGGCACAAAATATGGAGATGTAGCCCACTCATCGTTCGTATACATATACCAGACCTTCGCTGAATCGTGAAGAATACATATGATCTCAGGAATACGCTATACAGAGCAAAGCCGGTTGGGCGCCATCTCCCAGAGTTCTCGATGAATGCTGGTATCCCACATCTCACCGACCGTTTCGGGCCATTTCTAGTAATATATTGCTTATGGCAGATATGGTACAGTATTAGATGTCCAGTAACACGGGAATTTGGAAATAGGGTGGGTAACTGCTTTGGCCTCTGGTTATGAACAGGAAAGTTGGGAGAATCAGAGCGGTTTCAAAGTAAAAGCTTGTTAAGATGAACGCCGATGCACGCCGTTTCCTGGCTTAAACGAATCACCTTCGTTCTACATCTGGGTGTGAAGCTGCAGCTTCTTCGTCCCACGAGGCGTGCTCAAAAGCCAACCCCCGCTATTCCCAACGGATCCCCTGCGTGTAGTCAGTAGAGCACTAACTTCGGGAGCCCAGCATAAGCTCGATTCGCCAATGCCTGAAGTATGAAACACTCACTATGTAGGGTTGGTGTTGTAAGGAATTGGTTTGAGTTTACCTATTATGTATTAGTTGATCTACCGAGATTATCAGCAAATCACGCACCTGAACCAATCGCAACAAATGACTTCAGGAATATAATGAGCAACAATCATCAAACCATGATGACACGGCACACCACACATAAATGGAAACAATGACCACAGCATCGTGTGTCCCTTTTATGTCGAAGCAGCAGTGTCACATGGACATCGGTGGATATTTGCTGAGATCGAGATTAATGTCGACCACCCTTCACCCATGAACTGGACAATCGGATGAGATCATTTCCGCCTCGCCTCCCCACCTCATCACAAACATGACTATCTTTAACCCCGATCAGCCATTACTTCCATGTTTATTGTCACTGGGCCCGCCATACCCATCTTAGGCAGTCTGCCCCTTTTGGCCCTCGGTCGAGTTCCCAATCATCCATAGGATCCAAATCATGTAATGTGATAGGCTGGGGGAAGAAACTTGGGCGGATTGGACACACCGGGGGTTTCCATTTAAGAGTTGGTTACACGTTTTGATACGGCCACTCCCCACCGCTCGCTTCGGGTGGGTATCTGCGGTGCTAGTGGCTGAGGATCCCAGTGGAATGAGAAAATGGAGATTCACAAGATCAAGATGTGCTCAGGACCATCCACGTGATACGGGCGTGATGCAATCGTGTCAATATAGCCAGCCTTCATATAGCCGAGCGAAACCATCAGACGAACACTTAGCTGGCGACTGATCCATACGGTTGATGGTGTGGTTGGTGAGTTCATTTTCCCGGTTACTTGGCCATCCCAGTGTATAGACACCGCGGTGAGTCCTTCGGGCTTTCATGACTGTGACGTCGTTGATTAGCTCCCGTTGGCCCACCGGTAGCGGCCATATAGTTGCTATTTAAAACCACCCATGAATGCCCCTGATATTTATATATGGCCTATTCCATACCTTCACATCATCGATTACCATCAGCACATTTCTGGGATGCCCATTTAGTGGTGATGTTTGGTGGGCGTAATTTGTAACGATGCCAGCACTCGTGGGGATGCTGAGTGATATGCACAATGATGAGGAGATGAAACCGTTCCGTTTTGTATTGATTCATTGCTGATAAGGGTTGTGCCAACCTCGCCCAAGTTAAAAGTTGAGCGGTTGGCGTTGGCTTGGGTCCCATTTTATTTTTCAGTCAGACCAACTATTTATCCTGGGATCTCCTTGGAATACTCGGTTCCATCATAGAAGAGATTGACCGTCGGTTTCCCCGTTTTGTACGGCATCATGTTTCGTTTCCACAAAAAAATCCTGATCGCCACCATCATCGCATTCTCCTTTGTTGTCACCGTGTTGAGGTACAAGAAAAGTAACTTCGCCCCTACCTTTGATAATGGTCTTGTCTCCGATTTCTCCTTTCTATTCCCGCCGAGCCCCAACTCCCACCAACCCAATCAAGCCGAGGAAATCCCTTTACATGATAACGGCTCCACTCCACAGGGCACCTCTGATCTTCATGATGCACAAGAAGACAAGCAGCAAGAAAGATATTTAGCCTATTTGCCACACAGTGGCTTCCACAACCAGAGGATTGCTCTAGAGAACGCTATTCTACTGGCCAAGTACCTGAATCGAACCTTGCTCATCCCCCCGGTGTACCTTGGTAATGCACAGGCTTGGAAACCTTTTCAAGAGCTGTACACCACATTGGAGAAAAGAACCAAGCCCGGGATGGTGGCATGCTCCAAGTACGAGAAACTTCCAGTGATGAAATGGCCCAAGCAGTGTGCCCTCTATGCAGGATGGACAATGCTACCATGGAGCTCCATCTATAGTCTAAACTCCCTCCAAGGGTTCATTCAGTATGCCGAACGAGAAGATATGGGCCTGGATAGCCTGCAAGACTACGGCATTTCCCTGGATGAAGATATCCATTTTGTCAAGGATACATCACTTTATGACTACCGTATATTTGATCATTTCCCCGAAGGGTACGTTGTCGGAAAGTACGAGAGAAAGATGATGGTCACCGAGCTGCAGGCTATTCCACACAAGCTGATTCACTTCGGTTCGATTTTTGGAAACCTACGGGTGACTACGTTGATGCGTAGCAACAAACAGCTGTACCAGACAATCCTAAACAATTTGCAGTTCAACAATCCCACATTGATGAGAGTGTCCCAACGCATCGTCGATCAGCTAGGGGGCCTGGGGGGCTATCTAGGCATTCATCTCCGAGTGGGAGACGGTGGCTTTAGCAACAAGGTCGAGGAAAATGCAAAGGGCATTTTGCAATTAATGACTCGCATGCTGGCCATGAGTAAGGGTGTGGAGTACAATGAGGCCATCGTAGACGAAGTGCCCATTTTTACCAGACGCATGTCTTTGGCGGAGTGCCTTGAGCGAGACTCCGAAGTCGCCGTAAGCTCCCCCATAGTGTATCTGGCCACAGATGCCCGTGACCCCCGCCAAAGACCTGATTTCTCCCTAATCTTCCAAAGGTTCCCGTGCACATTCATTCTAAGCGACTTCCTATCCGAATTGACCGAGATCCAGGCGGAGAAGAATCCTTGGGACAATACATCCATTGGCAAGTATCTCATCCCAATGGTCGACGCGGTTGTTGCAGCCAAGGGGGAATTTTACGTTGGAACGAACCAATCGACCTTCTCCATGTACGTGCGACGGATGCACAACCAATATCTGGGAACTGCAGATCCCTTGAATCTGAAGTACTGATGATGCAGAAATCCCACCAACCTAATACCCTAATCCGTCCACTGCCGTTGTATTCAACACCATCCTTGTACCCCATTTTCCCACCCAATCCTACCAGCCATGTAACTTTGTACACAATTATTAAACCGAGTTGATTAACTAAATGCACCGTTCAATCGACTTGCTTGACGCCGTATGGAATATACTCGCCAATGGCAATCCACTGGTTGAAATGTGCAATTTGGCTATGATTCATGGAGCTGAAAAAACGCCAAGTGGCCAAGTTTTTGATATGTATAAACGGACTGGAACGGTGTCTAATTGAAATCTGGATTTATTCCTCTATCCAATCAATCGATTGGATTTTTACATATTGAACATGGCCGTTGGGTTAAAAAATGAAGGAGCGAATGCTTGATGTACAAAAGGTGATGTGCATGGTGTGATACGATTTCATATAATTTACATGATGGGGCGTGGTAGGGCAGCAGCGATTGCGGCACTTGGACGAGGGGTTACAGTCCCGACTTCTGAATGTGCTCGATATAGGAAGAGAAAGTCGATTCATTAGTGCCGACAAATTCATGTGCGCGTGCGGCAATCAGCGTTTCTACCATGGGAATCATATGCGGTCCGATTCTCACACCATCGATACGGTTCGTTTCACCGGATAATGCGCTCAGATATTCGGCAAAGTCCCGGATTACGAAGGTGCACGGGAATTCTCGGAAAATTGGTCGGAGTGCCCCGTTAAATCTGGGGTTTATGGAGTCAGTAGCCAAGAACACGATGTGTTGGCCCCTCTTGGCAGCATCAAGGCATTGCCCAATGGTGGGCGGCTTATTCTTTCTCAAGGGAATAGCGTTTGGTGGGGTATATTGAATTGTTTCTTGCTGGCGTTCATTGCTGGTGGGGCTCTGACTTAAGCGAGCCTTCAAGCTTTCGACCGCAATCTGAACGTTCCTATCAAGGTTCTTATGAAAAGTGTTGTCTGCTGAGCGAAGGTGAATTGACGCATAGTTTCTAGCCCCGCCAAGCTTTTCGATAATTTGATCGCTGATCTGAGCGATTACAGGATTCTTGTACGTGATAAACTGACTACGGATGAAATTCCCTGCCTTTTGCAGTTCAGGATCAAAGAGCTGGATACGCCCAGCGAGGAAAAGGGAGCCAAAATGAATCAGCTTGGAGGAGTCTTTCTTAAGCTCATCAATACTGATCAAACGTTCGAATTTACCAACGCCAGCTTTCTCTACATTGTCAACGAGTTTGTAATCCAGTTTGGAAGAGTCCTTGATGTAGGTAATGTCCGCTGCGGGGAACGAAACTTCCGATTCTTCATAGAGCGTCACATAGCCATCAAGAGGCGAGAAATCATAGAAGTAAGACCAGGGGACTCTGGTCCAAGTGGTGTAGCTGCTACATTCGGGAGGCATATTTTCAACCAAAGCGGTGCTACAGTACTCCTTCCCCTTCTTGGTTTTATGCTCCAATTGGTAGAGTTTGTCAAATGGCTCCCAATTGTATGGAACGCCCATGTAGGCACTAGGTACAAGAAGTGAGCGATTAAGAACTCGAGCAAGGATGATGGCGTTTTCTAAAGCAGCTCTTTGATTGTGGAAGGTGCTGTGCGTCAAATAGGTGATGAATCGCTCCGAATCGGGAGAGGTTTCATTTAACTGAGGAAGCAAAGAGGCTGGGCTATAGTTCTGCTCAACCGGCGAGCTCAGAGAAACCTGATCTTCTTTGCCATTCCACTGATGAGGAAGAATGGTAAATACAAACCATACAAATACAAAGAGCACAAATAGGGTGAATTTGCGGTTATCCATTATGGAGGAGAGGTTGAGTCTATCACGGTGCCTACCCGCTGAGATTCTGAAGTATATATATAAAAATACGTAGCTGGAGAGTAACCAATCACTTGGGTCCTCAGCCTCAACAATATGGCTCAGACACACACAAATGTGAGTCTCCTAAAGCGGCATTCCAACACCACTACCTATCAGGGGTAGAAACAAGTTAGAAACAATGAGTAGAGGTCTAAAAATATTTATCGTGGATGAAGTATCAGTGACTTGCTCGATTAATTGATATGACGTTGTAGGATAAGCCGTGATCACAGTAGATTAAAAGTTGCCTGGGTTGAGCATTGGTGACGGATGGATTACAAGAGGGTGATTTGGTTAGACTGGCATATTATCCATTGTGGTGTGCGTACCAATGCTGGCACGAAGGGCCTGGGATGGATGGCGATTGATCAGAATTCCATTTCTGTCATCTTGCTACCGCTCAGATTAGCCAAAGCAGAAAGGGCCTGTGCTACTCTACGGGCGGAAAACCCTCCCGATGAATGAGGATAAAAATAGTCCGCGTTACACGAAGGCTGGCGTAAACTAAACAAGCCCTGGACGGAGTACAAACTTTTTGCGTGACGCTACAGCTAGCTAGTTTGGCGTTTAGTGGCGACGACGAATCCTGTAGGAGATCATGCTGTAAAAATGCTCCTATCAGGTAACCACTGTGGCCGAAGTTGACTAATATAAATTCTGATTGGGATCAAGGCACAAAGAGGCAATGCTCGTCTACTTGGCCTTGGATATGGCTTCATTATATTAAGGTACTGCCTTGGAATGTTGTACAAATTTCAAATCTGGATATCCGTTGATCTGCTCTGTTTCCGCCCTCTGGATCCCTCGCCACTATGTTTCATGAGCAGATATTTATAGCTCTTCAGTCATTTTCATATCATTTAATATAATGGGACCTGGATTCGTGGTGTCATTGGTTTCTCATCGACCTCTTACAGAAAAACAAACTGGAGTGTACGATTTAGATTAAGCGACATATACTATTGCTAATAAATGACAGAGATTTAGACTCAAACCATCCAATGAAAAATGATAGGGCTGGGTCTTGAACAGAACTTCTGCTTCCTGATATTGAAACCCTCACGAAATTAACAATACAGGTCAGTCTCCCATTCCTATGCAAGATATACCGCTGCTCGGAAGCCTAAGTTTGGTATTTGGCGGTGTACATCAAAAGCCACTGTATCTTGAGTAACAATAGGGTCTATTAAGGAGTTGGATTTACAGCTCCTTACCTGAAGTTGCTGCACATAGTATTGCTATAATGCTCCGTGTGAGGCGCTGAGGAAGGTCAGTTGTTTATTAGCTTGGGGCAATGGCTATTAACCGTATTCTTCAAATAATGCCATGTGACCAGGTGTCAGTGTTGCATATATCAGTCTCATTCAAATCAAATAAATTTTTAATTTGACCATCAAGGCCGTTGAACACTTCAGCAGCTATTACCCCATGTACCTGAAGAGTAAACTACATTTAGATGGAACAGTGTGATGACAAAGACAACTGTACACTTCCGTTAGCGCCAATTCTTTTGTTGATGGTTTTCTAAGTCATGGAGTGTAATAGAGTAAACAAAGTGAGCTGGGTTGGTGGCATACCCATGTGTAGGGTCAACATATCAGTTCCAATCTCCAGATTTCTGTGCATATGTTGAATGGCCAATTTAGTCCAAGAATGGATCAGCTTATTGCAAAGTACGGTGTAGGGCCATAACATCATGTTTCTACACCTATTGACCTAGGTCGATAGCAGCTTCCCAAGCGGGCCGAATTCGCTGGTACTGGTGTTGGGTTATCCAGGAATGCAGGTTGACTTACCAAATTGCCATTTGTAAATGCTCTAAGAAAACACTAGCTCCAAATATCTCACCAAATTTTTCTTCACGCAGCATGATGTACAGTTCAATAGCCCATTCCTGGAAGTATCATAACTTACGATCTCATCCTACGATATACACCATTGATATACCTCATATACATCACAGGAGCTCCAAATGCGTTGATTATCAAACACAGCCATGCACGCGGCTCACAGGTAAAGTTTGATTAAGTGGTGAGACATTGAGTTAAACGGCATGATATTTACGATTCAATTGACGTATCTACCAATTATTCACTGGAGTGTATTGAAATTTGTCACTCAATGTACAAAATGGGAATTATGACTTTGCTTCAAAATCTAGCCTTAGGGGGTTGATGGTGCAGTCATGGTTAATGTAATTTGGTGACATCTTATTGTGCAGCAATAAAATACAAGGCATCACTTGAGCTTTTGTGAAGAATTCATG